>JBBMOL010001629.1:0-35111 GCA_037954665.1 Laguncularia racemosa | reverse complement strand
CCTTTTGAGCCATCATTTTCATCATAGGGTAGTCAGCCTAAAAAGGGGCACTTCCCTAGATCTCTAAGGTTAGCCTACAGGCAGGCACCTTTTGAGCCATCATTTTCATCATAGGGTAGTTAGCCCAAAAAGGGGCACTTCCCTAGATCTCTTAAGGTTAGCCCACAGGCGGCACCTTTCGAGCCATCATTTTCATCATAGGTTAGTCAACCCATAGGGGGCACTTTCCTAAAACCTTGTTCTCATAGTCAACCCATAGGGGGCACTTTTTGAGACAAGTCCCATCAAAGGTTAGTCAACCCATAGGGGGCACTTTCCTAAAAAATCTTTGTCTTTATAGTCAGCCCATAGGGGGCACTTTTTGAGACAAATTCACCATAGGTTAGTCAACCCATAGGGGGCACTTTCCTAAAACCTTGTTCTCATGGTCAGCCCATAGGGGGCACTTTTTGAGACAAGTC
Source organism: Laguncularia racemosa (assembly GCA_037954665.1). Classification (NCBI taxonomy): domain Eukaryota; kingdom Viridiplantae; phylum Streptophyta; class Magnoliopsida; order Myrtales; family Combretaceae; genus Laguncularia; species Laguncularia racemosa. Next base: position 34,650 of record JBBMOL010001629.1, on the reverse strand, counting down.
CTATCAAAGGTTAGTCAGCCCATAGGGGGCACTTTCCTAAAACTTTGTCCTTATGGTTAGCTCATAGGGGGCACTTTTTGAGGCAAATTCCAATCTAGGTTAGTCAGCCCATAGGGAGCACTTTCCTAAAACCTTGTTCTCATGGTCAGCACATAGGGGCACTTTTTGAGACAAGTCCCATCAAAGGTTAGTCAGTCCATAGGGGCACTTTCCTAAAACTTTGTCCTCATTGTCAGCCCATAGGAGACACTTTTTGAGGCAAATTCCAATCAAAGGTTAGTCAGCCCATAGGGGGCACTTTCCTAAAACTTTGTCCTCATGGTCAGCCTATAGGGGCACTTTTTGAGGCAAATTCCAATCTAGGTTAGTCAGCCCATAGGGGGTACTTTCCTAAAACCTTGTTCTCATGGTCAGCCCATAGGGGGCACTTTTTGAGACAAGTCTAATCCAGGTTAGTCAGCCTATAGGGGGCACTTTCTTGAAACTTTGTCCTCATGGTCAGCCCATAGGGGGCACTTTTTGAGGCAAATTCCAATCTAGGTTAGTCAGCCCATAGGGGGCACTTTCCTAAAACCTTGTTCTCATGATCAGCCCATAGGGGGCACTTTTTGAGACAAGTTCAATTCCAGGTTAGTCAGCCCATATGGGGCACTTTCCTAAAAATCTGTCCTCAAGGTTAGCCCATATGGGGCACTTTTTGAGACAACTCCATCAAAGGTTAGTTAGCCCATAGGAGGCACTTTCCTAAAAATCTACCTCAAGGTTAGCCCATAGGGGGCACTTTTTGAGGCATTCAATTCAAAGGTTAGTCAGCCCATGAGGGGTACTTTCCTAAACTCTCCCAATTAGTCAGCTCTCGGGGCACTTTTCAGAAATATTCCTCCAAACAGTTGCCAGTCTAACAGGACGCTTTTGTTGACAGGTAGCTAGCTCATAAGGGCGCTTCCTCAGTAAATTTTCTTTCCAAGGTTGTAAGTCTGATAAGACGCTTCTTGTCATCATTTCTCATACATTCCCACACAATGCTTGAGATGTGTCCTGTCGCCAATTAGTCAGCCCATAAAGCACTTTTTGGGAAGGAACATTATTCTAAATTGTTAGGAACACCTTCAATTGTAGGATTATTAGCTCTTGGAGCATTTTCCTACCAAAAATCCATTCTAGAGGCCAAAAATGGTGTTTTTTGTTTATCTTTGTAGTTAAGTTTTTCAAACTTTACCACAAAGAGGGGCAGCTGTAAACCCCCCATTTTTGCCCTAGGAATCAATAATTTTCAAAAATAATCAATTCTCAATAATTTTCATTTTTTTCTAATTTTTCTCTAATTTACCATAAATAATAAAAATATTCAAAAAAATAAAAATAAAAAGGAAAACACATCAATTTTGAAAAATGATTTCAGAAATAGCAATAATAAATAATAAAAAAAATTTACAAAATTTGGAATTTTCAAAAAATACAAAAAATAGAAAAATCGCATTGCATATATGCAATTTGCGAAATTAGAAAAATCAGGAAAGTGGGCTAGCTCAGTTGGTCCGGACCATGGGCTAAGGCGTGGTGCGGGTGCGAGGTCGTAGGTTCGAAACGCGGGGGAAGCAGTTTCCGCGTTTTGCGATTTTTTTCATTTGCCTATGACACGTGGCAGCATCTGATTGGCTGGAGGAAGCGCACGCGCCAGGCGTGTGATCATCTCCTACCTCGAGCCCGAGATCGCCGACGAAGGAAAAATCCATATTTCGGCCGTTTCGATTCGATTTTTTCGCACAAATCCAACAGATCTTCAACAGAAATAAGATAAACATTATCTAATTGGAATCAAATCGCAACAAATCGTTGGATGGACACGAATCGAAGTTGGTTTTTTTCAATCGAAAATCCGATCAGCTTCAATCGGAGGAAATCCGAGCTTATCCAGCTCGGTTTCAAGTGCTTATAAATAGAGGAGGAGGTGAGGAAGCCAAAACACATATCAGAATTACGAGAGAGAGAGAAAAGAGTGTAAATCGGAGGAAACCCAAAGTTGCGACCGCTAATCGGAGTTGAACCACCACAAGGAGACGTTATGGGAGTGAGCCGCCACCACGATTGGATTCAGCACCCTCGAGAAGTTAGGATTCGACACTTCACCCGCTGCAAAAGGCCACCGGAACGCCGTGAACGAGCCTTCCCCGCCGCCGTGTCCGACCGATCCGACCCGACCCGATTCAACCCGATTCGACCCGACCCGCGCACCGACCCGGATCCAGGTAAGTCGGATTTTTCGGATCTTTTTTATTTATTTTATTTAATTTAATTATTTTGTTTATTTATTTGTTCCGAATTAATTTATTATTTATTATTTGTTATTTGTTTAGTTATTTATTTATTGGTTATTCATTATTTGTTTAATTATTTGTTTTTGCTATATTTTAAATAAATAGGAAAATGTAGAAATTAGATTTTTCTAGAATTAAAAAAATGTAGAAAAAAAGAAAAAATAATAAAAAAATAATAAAAATAATAAATAATAAAATACAGAAAAATAATGAAAATATTAGGAAAGTAATGATAAAATTTTAGACTTCAAAATAAGATAGATAATAAACTTAGTATAAAATTTTCAACAAAATTCCCAAAAATCACAAAAATAAGGAAAAAAATCATAAAAATTATAAAAGTTAAATAAAAAAAATTCAAAAATTATAAAAGAATCATAAAAAATAAGTTTTAGCACTTAGAAAAATCATTTTCTTCAAATAAATCCAAAATTGATGTTTTCCTCTAAAAAATCATTTTCAAAATAAAATCAAAGCTTAGGCTTAGAAGTTTTTTTAGAAAAAATCCCAAAAATGGTAAGAACATAAATCAAAAGAGATTTCAAAAAATTAAAATTTACCAAACCGACTTAAGGTTTTCAGAAAAGTGAACTACGGCTTGTTTGATCCTGAGTAGCAGGTACGTAGGCACCCATTCGGGTCAACCCATAAAATGAATGAAAAATCATTTTCTTGAAATAATTCAAAAACATAATAAAAAGTAACAGAAACAAAATAGAAACACATTTCTAAAGAGAAACAATTTTCGGAGATTAGGTGGTAACCGTAAAGGTTTTAATAGGTTAGCTTCCGAACTTAGAAACTCTGGTTTTCCCTTTTTCTCTTCTCACAAAAACGATGATGCTTCAGGAATAGGTATTGAAGCAGTTCTCATGCAGGAGAGGAGACCAATTGCATTCTTTAGTGAGAAGTTAAGTGGGGCAACCTTGAACTACCCTACTTATGACAAGGAGTTATATGCATTGGTTCGAGTTCTGGAGACTTGGTAACATTATCTTTAGCCAAAAGATTCGTGATCCACACTAATCATGAATCCTTAAAGTACTTGAAGGGACAACATAAGCTGAATAAAAGGAATGCTCGATGGGTAGAGTTATCAAAACATTTCCCTATGTCATCCACTACAAGCAAGGTAAAGAAAATGTTGTTGCTGATGCACTTTCTCGAAGGTATGTTCTTATCTCTACTCTTAATTCTAAACTGCTGGGTTTTGAGCATATTAAAGAATTGTATGCTGTTGATCGAGAATTTTGTGAAGAGTATGTTCGCTGTGAGAAGAGTGGTCATGGTAAATTTTATAAGCATGAAGGATTCTTGTTTAGGGAGAATAAACTTTGCATTCCAAATTGTTCTTTAAGAGAGTTATTAGTGAGGGAGTTTCATGGAGGAGGATTAATGGGGAATTTTGGAGTAGCTAAAACTTTAGGGGTTTTGCAGGAACACTTCTATTGGCCTCACATGAAATGAGATGTTGAGAGGATTTGTGAGCGATGTGTCACTTGTAAGCAAGCAAAATCTAGAGTCTAACCTCATGGACTTTATACCCCACTTCCCATTCCTCATGAGCCTTGGGTAGACATTTCCATGGATTTTGTATTAGGATTACCTAGGTCTAGGTATGGTAGAGACTCTATTTTTGTAGTCGTGGATAGGTTTTCTAAGATGGCACATTTCATTCCTTGCCACACAACAGATGATGCTTGCCATATTGCTAATTTGTTCTTTAGGGAAGTTGTGAGATTGTATGGTATGCCTAGAACAATCGTGTCGGATCGGGATGCTAAGTTCTTGAGCTACTTCTAGAAGACCCTGTGGGCTAAGTTAGGAACTAAGTTATTGTTCTCTACTACTTGTCATCCACAGAATGATGGCCAAACTGAGGTAGTAAATCGAACCTTATCCACTTTGTTGAGGGCTGTCATTAAAAAGAACATTAAAAGTTGGGAGGATTGTTTGCCTCATGTTGAATTTGCTTATAATCGCACAATGCATTCTGTTACTAAGTTTACTCGTTTTGAAATTGTGTATTGTTTTAATCCACTAACTCCTTTGGATTTATCACCTCTTCCTATTTCTGAGTATGTTAAACCTAGATGGTAAGAAGAAAGCAGAATTTGTTAAACAGCTCCATGAGAAGGCAAGGCTCAAAATTGAACGGGGGATAGAATAGTATGTGAAACAAGCCAACAAGGGTCGTCGACTAGCTGTCTTTGAACCTGGAGACTGGGTTTGGGTTCACATGCACAAAGAGCGGTTTCCTGTGCAGCGTCAATCTAAATTACTTCCTAGAGGTGATGGACCATTTCAAATTCTTGAGCGCATCAACGGTAATGCCTACAAGTTAGATTTGCTAAGTGAGTATCTAGTAAGTGCTACTTTTAACGTTACTGATCTGAGTCCTTTTGATGTAGGCGATGATTTGAGGGTAAATCCTTTTCAAGTGGAGGGGAATGATGAAAGCCATGATGGGAATCAACCTAGAAGATGGAATGTGGATCATCTTGAAGTGCCACTTGGACCGATCACAAAAACTCAAGCGAAACGATTCAATGAAGCACGTAACAAGCTAATAAAGGATATCCAAGAAGCCGGAAAAGATTGGAGCAACCATGAGAATGACCTTGCATTTGTACAAGTCATTCAAGGAGATCAAAGCATAGGAGATCAAAGTTGTCGGCCTTGACAACGCTGGCTTAAACGCTACCGGCTTTGAACTGGCGTTGCAATTAGAGCGCGATAGAGGGACTATGCCGGCTACTATGCCGCCGGCTTATATACCTAGCGTACATCCTACGCCGGCTACTACGCCGCCGGTGTACATTGCCTATTTGTTATTTTTCCGCAACTGTATTATGTTATGTCATTTTGGACTTTTGTTTTACGAGTTGTAAACCCTATTAAAAGCTGCTAGGGTTGGAAAACAAAAGATACAACTTACATACAACATTGATAAACATAATTTGAGAGAATTCCTCTCTTGATTCTCCAAAGAACTTCTCTTGAGCTTATCGGATCTCTTACATGGCGTTTAAACCCAACTTATCAATCGATCTTTCATCTCGATTGTGGCGTCAATAGAATATACCAAGGTTCTTGCCTTACCTATAGGCAATGGGCCGCAGTTCCACTTTGATTGTTTTGGCATCTTGGTTGAAATTCCAAACGTATTGGTATAGGGTTCCGTCACACGTAGGCGTGGTTCGTATCACATATGTTACCCTTATTTCTTTTATCTAATAAATATTTTAGTAATAATCTTACAAGTATAATAATATTTCTCCACGGGATGCTAAATGACTCTCATTTGTTGATCGCTTAGGGACATCATCAGATTCTCATCCAATGGCCTACTATGATCAACATCGCCTAGATGCATTGGCTCTTTGAGGATTCTTATCATTTTTGTATTTGTAATTGTTTCTTTAGACTATTTATGTTGTAATCATTCTTTTTGGGACACTTTTATTTTCTTGTAATTGCCTTTTAAGACCAGCCTCCCTAAAAGTGGCATAGTTGTAATTTTGTAAACTTTTTAACCCTAAAGGGAGCATGTATAAATACTTGCTTAAGTAGGGTTTTAGGGACTTTTTTTTATAATTTTTCAAAATACACTTCACGTGTGAGGGTTAGGGTTTTCCTACATCCAAATTGCTCTTATTAATTTTGTTGAATGTATTGCAATCACACAAATTAAAATCCTTTGTACTCCGGCTCTTCCTTGCGATCAATTAGGCAAGTGCACCTATCGATTACAATAGTATAGAGTTGAGTTCAGGTATCGTCTCCTCAAGGATCAGCAAGTACTAATACTAACCTCAAACCGACTATCTAACCGCACAATTTCGAGGTGAATGGATTTAACCGAATTACCTAAATTAAACTAAACTATCTAATAGAAATGAAATCAATGAATAGCAAACAATGAGTTAAATTATCAAATTTAATGTTCCAACACGTACCCTGCTCTTACTACTCATCTAATTACTATGTAACTTCAATCCTTAGAAAACTAATTAATGAATGCTGATTATCTCTGATCCGCGGGGCATCTAACACTAAGTTAATGTTTCTTCCAAAATCACTAACTCCTAATCCTAACTGTATTAACAAAGATCCCTCTTTTATTAACAACAATCAGAATTGCATGATTATACCACAACCCTCAATTAGATTAAATCATTATATTCAATCTAATACGGAAAACTTATGCTTTCTATCCCTAGATTGCATACAAGCCTTTCCATCCGATGTATGATCTATTCAAACAAGAGATTTTCCAATCAACTTATCCGAAATCAATGTAATCTAATGCTGGCCAAACATCAAATCAACAATATATAATAAATAACATGGATGAAATCAGAGATGCTCAATCGTCATTAATTTTTCAATAAACTCAATGTTACATAGTAATCAGACTTTCATAAGATTCGGGTATGATATAATTAGCTACACATGGTTCTCAAAGAATAACAAAATGAAATAATCAAATCCATGTGTGAAACCCTTCTAGAATTAAAGCTTCAAAATTCCTTTGGCTGCTGTTGTTCTCCCAAAATTCCAGTACGTATTTTCTCCCTCCAAAAAACTCCTTTCTCTCTCTTCAAAGACGACTATTTATACCTAGGGCAGCTTCCTCTCTGGCGTGTGGAAGATATCCTTCAAAATTGGATGAAAGATTTAAAATCGATTTGAAGATATCCTTCCTTCGATAGATACATGGTCATACTACACGAGCGTGTATACAAACCGTGTATCTCTCTGACTCAGTGAACTCTGGGCGTATATATCCTACATGGCCGTTTGTAATAGTCATGTATGCCTCTAGCTTCTTTGTTCTTCATACACGGTTGACTACACGGGTGTGTAACTCAACCGTGTGTCCTCCTCAATGTGTTCCTATGCACGATTGGTTTACACGGGTGTGTATTCCAACCGTGTACTGATCTGTCTTACAAACTCTTCCACGCTGATATACGATCGTATACACGGGCTTGTATCCTAACCGTGTAGTCTCTTGATTCCTTTACACGGCCATTTGTAAAACCGTGTAACTTCCTTTCTTTAAAGCATTCCCCTTTTTACTTGTTTTTATCTCCAATTCGTCTTGAATTTAAATACTTTTCATCGAATCCTCCTTTTCCATACCTGAACATGAAATATAAATCAATTAAGCATCATAATCTTATATTTTCACGCCCAATTATCTCAAAAATTGACTTAATCATCTCCAATTATAAGAGTTAAAATAGATTTATCAAATTTCCCCACACTTAAGCATTTGCTTGTCCTCAAGCAAATTACACATATGGAAGTCTCAATTCTCAGAATTCTTAAAACTCATAAAGAAATTCAATCATTAACCCCACTTTATACTAGGATAGCCACTATTTTCCACAATTCGCCTGTCTTATCACTCAGTCTTATCAAGCACTTGTATTCAAAATACTAATAGTAGATTTCCAGTATTAATCCAAGTAAGTGAAACTTTTTCCCTTTATCATTTAACCAAAAATCTCAAAGTTAAGATCAAACTTACAATCATAGAACTCAGGCATATACATCCACTTATTTCCTGGATCTTTTTCCCCTTTTTGGATTGGAAGTTAAACCTTTTAGTACCTTTTCTTAGTCAATTAACCCATGTAACGAACTTTTAATCGATAATCCCGGGCTCGTCACCCAAGTTAACAGACGTTATCCCCTCAAGCATAGAGGGCGTCCCTCGGATTTACTTGTTCGGGTTGAATTAACTAATCAATTTCTTTTTTTTTTTCATCAAATTACTCCCAATTTGTGTTCTATTCCATTATTTTTGTAGGGGAAAATCACCAAGCTATAAGTATCACTTGTTCCTTCATTCAAGATCGCAAAATCAAATCCTAATTCTGAAATGAAAGCCTAAATAACAAGTAAGTCTCCCTCACATGGATACCATACTATAACTCTAACAAGGTAAAGAGAATACAAAATAAGAGAATAATACAAAATTCGAAAAATTTTCCATGAAATAGCTGCCTATACAAGTGGAATTTTATGTTTCCTAAGCAACTATTTCTCATCATCATTAAGCTTCCAAATGTTACTTAAACTAGGGAAATTGAGCATTTAAAAGTCCATAAGTTCATTGCTCTTGTAATATCTTTCTGTTCTTTCTATTCCCTTTCCCACACTTAAAATCAGACATTGTCCCCAATGTTTGCCCTCAAAGTACACTAAAGAAAAAAAATAGAAACAAGGAAAATAAAAGGAGAAAGAAAAGGGAAACTCCCCTGAAATCTATAAGTGGCAAGTCATTCATAGGGGAAACTCTATGCAAGTGCAAAATCCTCAAATCATCCTTCGGAGATCATCAGCTTTCAACATGCAATCCGCACCAGCGAAAGGCTAAATGGGTATAAATAAAATCCTAAAAACAAAACAAACTAAAAGAGAAACTAAAAGAAATGAGTATCACCAAAACAAATAAGCATAGGTCAATATCATCAAAGTTTATCACAGATAATCAAATGCACAGCAAATAGTTAATAGAAACAATTCAGCGTTAGACAGACAAGTTAGCAAATAGTTAGGAAAAATCAGTCATCATCCTTCTCAGACACAGAGTCTTCATCGTCAGAGTTTTCCTCAACAACCATTCGCTCCTTGCTTGGTCTGTGGGGGCTTTCCTCTGATGGAGCAGGTGGAGCAGAAGACGATCCTCCCTCAGTATGCCGCTGTCGGCTGATCGGTTCGGGAGGGATCACGTCTTCTTCGCTGGAGCTGGCATAGGAAGAGAACTGAATGTCTAACTTCTCACCAAGCTTGGTGAAGCAATCGATTAAAAACTTCTTCAGTCCCTTCTGCCATTTTTCCATCTTAGTGATCTTCTGCTTCATCATCTTCTGGCTTTTATTTATTTCTCCCACATCACGCGATAGCTGAGAAACCATCTCTAGCATCTGCACATTGACGGATGGTTTAGCCTGCAGTTGCGGTTCCTCTTCTTCCTCTTCCCCTATCTCCTCTTCAGTGCCAGCGTCAATTGGGTGGAAATTCCAATTGCTTAATATCCTGGCCTTAAGTTTCAGAGATCGCCCAATGAAATCACTAGGTGCTCGAAATGGGAATAGACCCAGATTTTTCAAAATTCTAATAATTAGAGCACCTAGGAAAACCCCTTTTGGTCCTTTCTCTGCCTGGCGCTGAAGACAAAAAGCGGCAAAAACACCCACATTGATGCGGGTTCCAATATGCATGGCCCTACAACTGGAATAAATCTCTGGCATTAACAACGCCCTCTGAATCGATCCTACTAGTGGTTGAGCGAGCCATAATATAATGGAGGATATGATGTACTCTATCTCTCAGTTGAGAAGCCTTGGTGTGAGAGGCACTATAGGCACCAATACCATACCGAGTCCATAAGGAGATAGAATTCGCTGGGCCCCATGAAACCGGAAGGGCGCGAAACTCAGGGTTTGAAGAAAACCCTCATCATAGATGCCCATAACCTCTATGAACTTAGTCATGGAAATCTTATGGTACTCACCCTAGGCTAGAAACTCAACTTCGTTTCTTACGCTAGCATTCATTGTACCTGAAATCTTGAAGGTGGCTAAGAAAGTAAGAATTAACTCCTCATATAAGTCTTCTTCGATCATGAACAGGTGAAACCAGGCTCAGTCAGCTAAGAGCCTCTCAAATTGTTGGACCAACCCAAATCTTCTCAAAACGTCCCAGTCCAACACTACATTAGGTTTGATGACCTTTTTCGAGTTATATAGAGCAAAAATTTCTTTATCCTTCTCTCGAATATTTATAGGGTATCGAAGAGCTTCAGATTGGCTTGAACTACCTGTTTCGGATCGGCTTCTTTTCTTCTTTTGAGCAATAGTCTTGACACGTGGCATTTTATCAAGGGAAATAAGCAGAACCTGATCATACCAAGAATAAAAAGGTTGTAAAACAAACAAAGCCCGTAGGTAATACATCAAATAACCACAATGTAAACAAGGAACTCCACCATTAGCATCACGGAAGCACGCAAAATCATCAAAATTAAGATTCATAGTATCATATACGGTTCTTGGCTCAGGAGTGTATTATAGCCGTGTATATCAAAAAATCCCTGCCAAAATTTGAAAAACAACTCATAAACGGCCGTGTATTGCAAGAAATTATGAGAGAATCATCAATCACATGTACTAATGGTATTTAAAGCAAAAATCCCTTCAGCATGCAATCTAAAATACGTTCCAATCACAAAGGATCACGCATGAACAGTTCGAAACCCTAGATTTTCTAATCTAAACAGCGATCGAGCAATGGAGAATGGAAAAACTTCATAAATCGCATGAAAAACATAATCCATACTCAGATAAACAAAAGCCCTAACGTTTCATTATCCTCCACATGTCATAATACACCAAATTCACATGGAGATCTGACCGTGAGTGAGAAAATAGAGAGGGAAGCAAGAGAAAGGAAAAAAAATGAGAGAGATCTTACCTTGTCAAAGCAATGGAAGAGGGAAACCAACAAGGGCATGGAAAGTAAATGGTGTATAGAGAGAAAAGATCTGTAGATGAGAGTGTACTGAAAATGAGGGGTACGGTTTTCAAAAAGGGTATAAATACCCGAACACACACGGTCCCAATACACGGGCGTGTAATGCGCCTGTGTATAGGCCTGAGCTCAGAAGCACGGGTATAACACACGTCCGTGTTATACAACCGTGTACCCCTCTGACTTCTAGTTAGAAAACTTAACTCTCATACACGGTTGGACACACGCCCATGTTTTCGAACCGTGTGTTCCTCTGTGGCTCGCTCCCCATAGACGGATTGGATAAATGGCCATTTCCCTTAGCTGTGTCTACCTTGTTCAACATTACCTCTCATACACGGTCAGGACACATGGGGTGTGTGTATTGACCGTGTATTACTTTGTGGGTTTCCGTTCTCTCTACACGGGCAAGATATACGCCCGTGTATCTCATCCGTGTGTCTCCTGAAGGTTAAAATTTTCCTTCTCTTGATTATTTCTTGAAGTCCATCTCCTCAAAAAGCTTCTTCATAAATACTCCTCTGCAAAAATTTGGAAAAAGAAAAACAAATATGGTGATAACACAAAACAAAAATGAAACTTACCTAATTGCATGGGTTGCCTCCCATAAAGCGCTTTTGTTTAACGTCGTTTGATCGACGAAATGAAGCTCCTTCTGATTAAGTCACCAGAGGGTGGAATCTAAACTCCTCTTGGCCCTCTTTCTCCTCTTGAGTCCCAAAATATAGCTTTAGGCGCTGTCCATTTGCCTTAAAAGTGTGCCTATCTGGGTGTTCCAATTCCGCAGCTCCATGGGGAAAGACTTTGTGTACTTTGAATGGTCCAGACCATCGCGATCTCAACTTGCCCGGAAAAAGTTTCAGCCGCGAGTTGAACAAGAGAACGTGATCTCCCTCATGGAATTGTTTCGGATGATGAATCCGTTGGTCGTGATACCTCTTCACCTTCTCTTTATAAATGCGCATGTTGTCATAGGCCATCGCGCGCCATTCATCGAGTTCGTTCAACTGAAACTTCCTCTATTTTTCAGCTACTTCTAGATCCATGTTGAGAGTACGCATAGCCCAAAAGGCTCGATGTTCCAACTCCACTAGCAGGTGGCAAGCTTTCCCAAACACTAGTCGGTATGGAGTGGTACCCAAAGGAGTTTTGAATGCAGTCCCGTAGGCCCACAATGCATCGTTTAGTTTTTCCGACTAATCCCTTCGGTGGTGCTCCACTGTCTTTTCTAGAATTCTTTTGAGTTCACGATTTGAAACTTCCACTTGACCACTCGTCTGAGGATGATAGGGGGTTGCTAATCTATGGTTGACTCCATACCGCTTCAGCACTTTTTCCAATTGCACATTACAGAAATATGTTCCCCTATCGCTAATTAAGGCCCGTGGTGCTCCAAACCTAGAAAAAAGTTTCTTTAAGAATTTCACCACTACTCTGGCATCATTGGTGGGCAAAGCTTGGGCTTCTACCCATTTGGACACATAATCCACTGCCACGAGTTATATACTTATTCCTGAAAGAATTTGGGAAAGGACCCACGAAATCGATCCCCCACACGTCGAAGATCTCACACTCCAAAATGAAGTTCTGGGGCATCTCATCACGTTTTGATATACTACCCACACGTTGGCACCTGTCACATGTCTTCACAAAACTGAAGGAGTCTCTGAATATACTTGGCCAATAAAATCCGGATTCCAAAACCTTGTGGGCTGTCCGATTCACACTATAATGACCGCCGGTTGGCTCGGTGTGGCAGTGCTTCAAAATCTCTTGCCCTTCTTGCTCGGTTACACATCGTCTAATCACTTGATTTGCACAAACACGAAACAAGAATGGTTCCTCCCAAAAATAGTGCTTTAACTCAGCAAAGAACCGCTCCTTTTGCTGAGGCGTTTTGTCACTAGGGAGTACTTTGCAAACAAGATAGTTAGCAAAATCAGCAAACCAAGGGTCGGAAGTGTCACTTACCTCGTTAATTTGATAAAGTCCTTCCTCTGGAAAAGCATCATCAATCTCATCTTCATCTAAATTCTCCAAAGGCGGGTTCTCCAATCGAGAAAGATGATCAGCAGCTAGATTCTCCGCTCCCTTTTTATCCCGAATCTCCAAATCGAATTCTTGGAGAAGCAATATCCACCGAATGAGTCGCGGTTTGGCATCTGTCTTAGATAATAAAAACCTGAGAGCTGAATGGTCAGTGTAAACAATTACCTTAGACAAAATTAAATAAGACCAAAATTTGTCAAAAGAAAAAATTACAGCAAGAAGTTCCTTTTCGGTCGTGGTGTAGTTCTCTTGAGCACCTATGAGGGTCTTACTAGCATAATAAATAGGCTGAAAGTGCTTCTCCCTCCTTTTTCCCAAAACCGCTCCAACAGCAAAATCACTTACATCACACATTAATTCGAAAGGAAGATCCCAATCAGGAGCCACCATGATAGGTGCTTTGGTCAACAATTCCTTAAGCTTATTGAACGCTTGAAGGCATTCATTGGTGAATTCATAAGGTATGTCCTTTTCTAATAACCGTGTCAACGGACGGGCTATTCTAGAGAAGTCCTTAATAAACCTTCTATAAAAGCCAGCATGGCCAAGGAAACTCCAAATGGCTCTTACTGAAGAAGGTGGTGGAAGTTTTGCAATTGTGTCCACCTTAGCACTATCCACTTCAATTCCTCTATGAGAAATTTTATGGCCTAGAACAATACCCTCCTTCACCATGAAGTGACATTTCTCCCAATTCAAAACCAGATTTGTCTCTTCACATCGAATCAACACTCTCTCTAAATTATTGAGACAAGAATCAAAGGAATCACCAAAGACGGAGAAATCGTCCATAAAGACTTCCATAATGTCCTCTACCAAATCCTCAAAGATGGCTAGCATACACCGTTAAAACGTAGCCAGTGCGTTGCATAACCCAAAAGGCATGCGCCTATATGTGAAAGTACCGTAGGGACATGTAAAGGTTATCTTTTCTTGATCCTCAGGAGCGATTTGGATATGAAAATATCCCAACATATCGTCTAAAAAACAATAGTATAGATGTCCTGCTAACCGCTCTAGCATTTGATCCACAAAAGGGAGGGGGAAGTGATCCTTGCGAGTTGCCTCATTCAGCCGTCTATAATCGATGCACACTCGCCATCCCGTAACAGTTCTCATGGGTATCAATTCGTTCCTTTCATTGGGGACCACAATCATTCCCCCTTTCTTGGGTACCACTTGTACCGGGCTTACCCAAGAACTGTCGGAAATAGGGTAGATTAACCCTGCATCCAAGAGCTTAATCACCTCCTTCTTGACCACTTCTTTCATGTTAGGGTTTAACCTTCTTTGAGGTTACACTACAGGTTTGAAATCCTCCTCCAACAGGATCTTATGGGTGCAAAACGAAGGACTTATACCCTTTATATCAGATATCTTCCAAGCAAGAGCACTCTTGTGCTCTTTCAAAACCCTTAGTAAGCTATCCCTTTGCTCCCTTGTCAGGCCAGCTGAAATAATGACAGGGAGTTTAGAGTCGGCCTCCAAAAAGGCATATTCAAGGTACTCAGGGAGTTGCTTCAACTCAAGTTCTGGGGGTTCCTCAACCGACGGTTTCAATCTTCCGTCCTCACTGACCCCAATCGTCTCAAAGCCCTTTCTACAAACTACTTCCTCACAAGCTCTCAGATGAGCTTTCACATTTTGAATCTCCACATTTTCACTCACTTCATCATCATCAGCTATCAAACTCAATTCAAGAGGATCTCTACACATTAACTCTTGCATAACACTCATTACCGACCTGGCAACACAATCTATAGCATAACATGTATCGTCGGCGTTCAAAGTTTGCTTTAGTGCTGCTGGGATTCTCACCACTAGTTCATCCTCCCCCACTCTCAAAACTAATCTTCCATCCGCCACATCAATCACTGCTCTTGAAGTGGCAAAAAATGGTCGTCCTAAGATCAGCGGGACCTCCACATCTGCATTCATATCAAGGATTACAAAATCAACAGGGAAGATAAAGTTTTCTACCTTAACCAGGACGTCCTCAATGATTCCTCTAGGGACTTTGATCGAGCGATCTGCCAGTTGCAGACTCATCCTCGTTTGCTTTGGCTCTCCCAAGTTCAGTTGCTTGAACAATCAGTATGGCATCAGGTTTATGCTCGCCCCGAGATCCGCCAAAGCTTTCTCCATCGGTAGTTCACCTATTAAGCATGGAATAGTGAAACTACCCGGATCCTTGAGCTTCTTGGGTAACTTGTTTTGCAAAATCACCGAACACTCAGCTCCAACAACTGCAGTAGAGATATCTTCCAACCGTTTCTTATTCGAGAGCAAATCCTTTAGGAATTTCGCGTACCTAGGCATCTGCGCAAGAGCTTCCACAAAACGGTATGTTGATATGTAATTGTTTAAACAAGTTTAGAAACTTACCGAAGTTCTCTTGATCCTTATCCTTTTTCAGACGTCCCGGATACGGAATTAGAGGCTTGTATGGCTGAACAGTGGATGCTTTAACTTTCCCTTGAACACACTCTTTCTCTTTGATCTCCTCAGCCCCATGTTCCTTCTCAGCACCCTCTTCTTCTTTCTTCTCAACCCCTTTTTCAAGCGCAACCCCTTGCACTCCAATAGTGTCAGATTGCAATTCCTTACCGCTCCTTAGAGTCACTGCCTTTACCTATTCCCGAGGATTGGGTTCGGTGTTTCCAGGCAAGGATCCTTGCGATCTTTCTGAAAGCAATTTTACTATCTGACCCACCTGAGTTTCCAAGTTATGAATGGACGCCTCATGATTCCTTAGAGCTGCCTCTGTGGATTGTTGGCGTTGCTCAGATGTTTGGATGAACTTGGAGATCATGTCCTCTAGATTG
This sequence comes from Laguncularia racemosa, assembly GCA_037954665.1. Taxonomy (NCBI): domain Eukaryota; kingdom Viridiplantae; phylum Streptophyta; class Magnoliopsida; order Myrtales; family Combretaceae; genus Laguncularia; species Laguncularia racemosa. The sequence goes on along the minus strand of JBBMOL010001629.1, from coordinate 18,911 downwards.
GACTTCTTTTCTGGAAGAGGTGGTGGAGGAGGCCTTTGGAATCCCGATGCAAGTGCATTGCCCCAAGGAATTTGTGGATTACTCCATGAAAAATTGGGGTGATTGCGCCAACCCGGATTATAGGTGTTGCTGTAAGGGTTATTCTAAGGCCTCGTAGGGTTACCTACATAATCAATCTGCTCTGTAGTCCCTTGAGCCATGAAATCAGTTGATGAATATAGGGGTGGTGCAGATATCGGCATCCCATCGACCTTTCTAGCTAGAGCATCGACCTTTGCCGCAATGGTGGTCATCATATCCACTTCATGAACACCTGCCACTCTCGGTCTTGCTCTGGCGTTTCTCCATTGATGGTTGTTCTTGGCCATGTTCTCAAACAATTCTAAAGTCTCTTCAGGAGTCTTGACATCAAGTGTGCCAGCAGCAGCAGCATCGATGGTTTGTCGCGTCAGATAGTCAAGCCTATTATAGAAAGTTGAGGCTTGCAACCAGTTAGGCATTTGGTGGTGTGGGCACCACCTAAGCAAGTCCTTAAATCGCAACCAAGCTTCATAGAGTGGCTCATTTTCCAACTGAAGGAACGATGTGATATCATTCCTCAACCTGGCAGTTTTAGAAGGCGGAAAGTAATAGTCTAAAAATGTTTCCACCAGCTGGGTCTAAGTCGTGATGGAGTCCCGGTCCAAAGAACTGAACCACTGCCTCGCTTTTCCTCTCAAAGTGAAAGGAAACAGACGTAACTTTAGTGCCTCATCGGACACCCTGTTCTGTTTAACGGTAACACAGATGTCTAGGAACATCTGAATATGAGCATGGGGGTCCTCGTCAGGTAATCCATCAAATTGGCATTGATTGTGGATCATATTCATTGTAGAGGCCTTGACTTCAAAGTTGTTGGCCTCTATTGCAGGCATCACTATACACGATCCGATACTACTCAAAGTAGGCGTAGCGTATTGAACCATGGTCCTACGTTCGTCCGCCATTGCTTCAGTATGAGATTCGCTGCTGTTCACTGATTGATTGTTCTTATCTACTGAATTCTCACTCTCACTCAACAGCAGTTCCTCTTCACTCACAGCAGGTTCAGCACTCTTTAATTTCCTTCTGATTGTCCGATCAATCTTTGGGTCGAATTCAAGGAGTTCAGAAGAAGAACTCCTTGCCATAAACTGCAAAGAAAACCAATTTAATTAGTTCCCTTTATAAGAAAGTAAAACCAAGGATAACAAATGATAAGAGAAGAAATAGTCAGATTAGTCAGCGTTTAGTGTTCTTAATATTGCCGATCCCCAGCAACGGCGCCAAAAACTTGTTGAATGTATCGCAATCACACAAATTAAAATCCTTTGTACTTCGACTCTTCCTTACGATCAATTAGGCAAGTGCACCTATCGATTACAATAGTATAGAGTTGAGTTCAGGTATCGTCTCCTTAAGGATCAGCAAGTACTAATACTAACCTCAAACCGACTATCTAACCGCACAATTTGGAGGTGAATGGATTTAAACCGAATTACCTAAATTAAACTAAACTATCTAATAGAAATGAAATCAATGAATAGCAAACAATGAGTTAAATTATCAAATTCAATGTTACAACACGTACCCCGCTCTTACTACTCATCTAATTACTATGTAACTTCAATCCTTAGAAAACTAATTAATGAATGCTGATTATCTCTGATCCGCGGGGCATCTAACACTAAGTTAATGTTTCTTCCAAAATCACTAACTCCTAATCCTAACTGTATTAACAAAGATCCCTCTTTTATTAACAACAATCAGAATTGCATGATTATACCACAACCCTCAATTAGATTAAATCATTATATTCAATCTAATACGGAAAACTTATGCTTTCTATCCCTAAATTGCATACAAGCCTTTCCATCCGATGTATGATCTATTCAAACAAGAGATTTTCCAATCAACTTATCCGAAATCAATGTAATCTAATGCTGGCCAAACATCGAATCAACAATATATAATAAATAACATGGATGAAATCAGAGATGCTTAATCGTCATTAATTTTTCAATAAACTCAATGTTACATAGTAATCAGACTTTCATAAGATTCGGGTACGATATAATTAGCTACACATGGTTTTCAAAGAATAACAAAACGAAATAATCAAATCCATGTGTGAAACCCTTCTAGAATTAAAGCTCGAAAATTCCTTTGGCTGCTGTTGTTCTCCCAAAATTCCAGTACGTGTTTTCTCCCTCCAAAAAAATCCTTTCTCTCTCTCCAAAGACGACTATTTATACCTAGGGCAGCTTCCCCTCTTGTGTGTAGAAGATATCCATCAAAATTGGACGAAAGATTTAAAATCGATTTGAAGATATCCTTCCTTCTATAGATACACGGTCATACTACACGGGCGTGTATACAAACCGTGTATCTCTCTGACTCAGTGAACTCTGTGCATGTATATCCTACACGGTTGTTTGTAATAGCCGTGTATGCCTCTGGCTTCTTTGTTCTTCATACACGGTTGACTACATGGGTGTGTAACTCAACCGTGTGTCCTCCTCAATGTGTTCCTATGCACGGTTGGTTTACACAGGTGTGTATTCCAACCGTGTACTGATCTATCCGACAAACTCTTCCACGCTGATATACGGTCGTATACACGGGCGTGTATCCTAACCGTGTAGTCTCTTGATTCCTTTACACGACCGTTTGTAAAACCGTGTAACTTCCTTTCTTCAAAGCATTCCCCTTTTTACTTGCTTTTATCTCCAATTCGTCTTGAATTTAAATACTTTTCATTGAATCCTCCTTTTCCATACCTGAACATGAAATATAAATCAATTAAGCATCATAATCTTATATTTTCACGCTCAATTATCTCAAAAATTGACTTAATCATCTCCAATTATAAGAGTTAAAATAGATTTATCAAATTTCAATCCCAAGAATTGGAATTATGGCGAGTTGCAACAAAGAGAAATTATGAGTAATATCAAATCCTTTTTGTTGCATTTCCTTTTCATCAATAGTGAGTTACATTTGGGGTTGAATTGGATGTTTCTTAGTCATATTTGATTGCATTTGTAATCACTTTATCTTGTTATAAAATTGATTGGTTTTGACATTAGTTTTAACCATCAATTTTGTCACAATTTGAACCGTGAATTGACCATTGTTAGGAAGAAGGATCACGACTTGATCTTATTGTTTATATGTAGTTATCTCATGGAAATTTTAGTATGTTTAGTGATTTCAATTGTAATTTGATTGATTTACATGTGCTTAATCTTGGTTTTAGGCATATCATATTTTGGTATCAAAGCTTGAGGTTTTGAGAAGGGAATGGTTGCAAATGAAATTCAGAACTTAGGGTTGGTTGTGTAGCATTTTGAACCAAACAAGTTGTTGGCGTGAACTTACATTTTGTTGTTGTAATTGTTAAATTTTGTTGTCTTGTTGTTTAGTGGATGATCATTTGCGAAATTGGACATGCTTGAAATCTTTGCTTGTGGCTATGATTGTGTATTGCATGAATAGCAAACTTTGAAAGGGAAGAGAAGTGTTTCAATTGTGAAGTGGGATTGTGTAGTATACATTTTTAGAAAAAGTAGAGGAGTAACTATTGTCATTTTATGATTTGAAATCAGAATTGAAAGTGTACATTAAGAAGTCAATTTGAAATTTCAAAACACACATTAAGTCATAATTAATTGTGTGTCATTTGAATTTAAAATAGTTTCTTACCATTTGTGGACTTGTGCACTTATTGAACTCCTTTTTTGAATTTGAAAGTGAGTTGCCTTATCTTGCTTAAAAGTTGCAGTTTTGGTTGTAGTTATGGAAGTGAAATTGTGCCATGACTTCAGGAGTGTCTTTGGAGTTATTCTTGTTAAAATTAGTAGAGGTTGTGTACATTCCATATTGGTTATTGTATGTGTTGTTAAGGGCATTATTTAGTAGTAGCGTGAAGCATCTTACACTATGAGCATAAGGGGACTTTTGTGGAAGTAGTGACGCAGACTTGGATTCGCTCTGAAACCAAATGATTAGAAAACGGATTCGGATTCCTTCAAACACACCAAATCGTCAACAACAATCAAATAACACAAATTTTTAGGTTTTTCTAGATTTTGGTACTAACGAATAAAATCAAAGATATGGATAAAATTATCAATCTATAGATGCCAAGATTGATAAAATTAAACTTTTTCGCAATCAAATCATAGAACGATAGAAACCATGTTCTATAAATCAATCACTACGGTTAAAGAATTCTAAGAATTCAATAACGATGCTTGCCACAAATTTTATATGAACCAAGAATTTGATAAGAACAATACGAATATATTGAAAACCAATTCTCAATATTCTCAAATCTCCAAAAGAAGACTCACATACTCAAGTGTCTCTGTGTTTACAAAACAAAATGATGCTCCCTCCACAAAAAATCCCTAAGGTCCCTATTTATAACATCCTAAAAATTTGGTACGAAAACATTCAAGGCCGGCCAAAGGCCGGCAGCCTTCACTTAGGCCGGTAACAAAAGCTAGCGGCCATCTCTTAGGCCGACAATTAAAGTCGGTGGCCTACATTTTAGGCCAGCTCCAAGGCCAGCAGGCTTGATGGGAACTCAGCAGACCTTTATTCAAAGCTGGCTTAAGGCTGGCCGGACTTTACCTTGGGTCCTCCCGACGCTTATGTCCTCCTTTTTCTGGTGCTCGTACTTTCACTCTTGGAATCGTATCATTCCCTCTATGTTGGAAATGATTCGACCTCGAATCTGTATCGTCCATCCTACTAGGCCACATAAACAGACTCCTCTTTCCCTTGGGCTTCTTAAGGCAAATCAGTCTTGTGTGTTGTACTTCAGTTGGACTCATAGGAAGAAGCTTGTATATCTTGTCCTGTTGCTGAATGGTATACTCATTGGTGTATCCATCATGCTAGGCTCTGAGGTCATACTGCCAAGGTCTTCCAAGGATAAAACAAGTCTTTCCCTGCACCATGCCCTGGATATGAAATAAATGGGCCCTCTGATTAGGAACAGTTTCATCCTGTTGAACCATTAGCATATCTCCCTGTACTGGACTCGCTATTATGTCTTCGTCTTCTTCTTCTGCCTTATTACTCTTCTGTTCTTCTTCCTCACTCTCAACTTTGTCCCCTTTGATGACCATAACCCTTTTATTAGGACATTATGAAGCAATATGGCCAAGTCCTAAACACTTGAAATATTTGATATCCCTGCTCCTCTTTTGTTGTGTTTGGTCAACAATCTCACTAACAACTGCTTCTCCTTTTTCCTTCCTATCCTTCTCCCTCTCACCATCATTTGATTTATGGTGTTGATATGATTTATGATCCTGCCATCTCTGATCCCGCTTGCACTGATGCCGCTCTACTCGACTGGCTAATTTAATCGCATCCTCAAGAGTCTGGTAATGCTGGAGTTCCACTACACTGGCAATATCCATCTTTAACCCATTGATGAAACGAGCTATGGATTCATCTGATGTTTCCCTGATATCACATCTTGCCACTAATGTCTTAAACTCCTTTACATACTCTTCTATGCTCTTCTTACCCTGCCTCAAGGATTGCAACTCCATCAGCATCTCCTGTTTATAGTAGTCTGGCACAAATCTGCGTCTCATCAACCTTTTCATCAAGGCCCATGAACGCACTTTCTCCTCATCAACCTTACGTCTCTCAGCTTGTAATTTGTCCCGCCACAAACTAGCATATTCAGAGAATGCTAAAGACACCATCTTCACCTTCATGCGCTCATCTCACTCATAACAGTCAAACACCTTTTCCACCAGTGGCACCCAGTCTAGGAATTTGATAAGAGTAAATTAACCTTTGTAAATCATAGGCATTAAGAATGAATTTGTATAATCTTTTGAATAAAATCAATGCAGATTCGGTACTTAACAGATAAAAATACATGTTTCAGGGTATAATACCAAAGAGAAGGAGAAAGATCACAAAAGGAGCATAATTGAAGCTTAAAAGATCAAGTTAAAGTTATTCATGGACAACACGTGGAAAGCCACAGCCGTGTCATGAACCGTGGGCACACCTAAAGATGAAAGCGTCACTTGGAAAGGAAGCATGGCTTGTGATAGGGGTGTGTTTGAAGCCGTGGCAGACACTGCGAAGAAGTGGAAAGCTCCAGAACGTGGCACAGGTTATAATCTAGTCGTGCCTCTAGCCGTGTTGATAGCAGTGCTGCTAGCCATGTTCCTAGCCGTGCCAAACACTGAGCAAGATTGAGGAGTTACATATTTGCGACCAGAGGGAGACACGGTTTGAAATCTGGCTGTGCTCCTAGCCGTGCCAAACACTGAGCAAGATTGACGAGTTACATATTTGCGACCAGAGGGAGACAGGGTTTGAAATCTGGCCGTGCTGTTGGGCGTGCCAGGCGACTGTTATTCACTTGACAAGATTCACTTGGAAAAGGAAAGATACAATCGTATCTTTCTAGCTGAAGATGCTCGGCCATGCCTTAAGAAGTATAAATAGAACAACCCTAATGAGAGAAAAGGGAGAGAGGCGGCACAAGAGAAACCTAGAGAAGAGAAGCGGCTGCCAGGAGCTGTTGCCAGAATAGTTTCAAATTGGAAGCCAAGATATTTCGTGTTTGAATTTTCTTTATGGACTCAATTATTTTATGTTTTGCTCTTCCTATTAAATTCATGAGTGGCTAATTGTTTCATACCCGTTCCCTTGTGAAACCCCTGAATATCATGTGACAGAATTGTTGATGTTCAATAAATTAATTCTATTCTTTGAGTTTGTTCATGTTGCAATTATAGTTCATTCATCTTGATATGTGTGCAATATTAGGATGGAATTATATCTCTGATATTAAGATTGAGAAATCGGTAATAGAGTAGATCTTGCATGAATAAAAAGACCCCTTGTAATCCTAGAGATAGGTTATAGGATGTCTTCTGTATTGAACAAGATCATTGCGGTCTGATTCAATTGAGAGTCCTAGAATTCTATTGCAATCTTGATTATGTTAATTGAAGAGAGATCTTAATTGGCTTAATTAGGATTAGGGATTATTGATCTTGAGAAAGACTCTAATCTAGTGTAAGAAACTCCGCAGATCAAAGATTGGGTATTAATCATTGGATAGGTTGGAATTGAATAAAAGTTGCATGAGAATCAGGGGTGGATCTTGGGCAAGGTATGTTTAAATCATTGAATTAATTAAGGGAGTGTTTGAATACATTTACTTTGTTCATTTTATTTATCTCTTTCAGGTTTAGGCAATAATTAAGATAGTTGAGATCATCAATAGTGAGAGGTTAGATAGTAGGAGAATCGTTAGTACTAGTACTTATAAGTCTTCGTGGGATCGATACCTGTACTCCTATGCTATACTGCTAGTCGATAGGTACGCTTGCCTGAGAACTGATCGTAAGCTAGGATTGAGTAGAGGTTTAAACTTGTTTAGAACGGTCAGATCGTCCATCAGAATTCCTCTGGTTTATTACTACCAATGAAGGTAGAATTTTCAACTTGATGTTTTCAATCCCCTTACGCCTGTCAACATTGTTTCCTCTCCTATTCCTTCCACTACTAGCATTAGATTCACTACTAGAGTGTCTCCTCCTATTTCCTACACCACTATGGCTTCTTCTATCCCTATCCTCCAATCACTCCATAATCAATCTAAGATTTTCTTGGATTTGATTGAACTCAGCCCTAGTCACAACCTCACCCCCATTATCAGCATCATTCATATTGTTGTTGTTTTGAACACTTCTTGCGACGACATCTCTACCCTTCAATAGTCAGCAATAGAAATTCACCAACAACCCAATTCCCAACAACAGCCCCAAACACCAATTTCACAGCAATCAACACCCAACAACTGAATTCAGCAAAAACCTCTAATTTTCAACTACAACCCAATCACCAATTCACAACAATACAATTGACAAAACAAATTTCCAAATTTCCCAACCAACAGCAATATCGAATTAAAACTACAATTGAATTGAGAATCAATAGTCCTACCACTTTAACCCTTGATCTGATCGAATCCTTCATTCTGAACCGTTACGAATCCAACCTTAGCTCTGATACTAAATGACGCGGACTCGGATTCTCTCTGAAACCAAATGATTAGAAAACGGATTCGAATTCCTTCAAACACACCAAATTGTCAACAACAATCAAATAACACAAATTTTTAGGTTTTTCTAGATTTTAGTACTAACGAATAAAATCAAAGATATGGATAAAATTATCAATCTATAGATTCTAAGATTGATAAAATAAACTGTTTCGCAATCAAATCATAGAACGATAGAAACCACGTTCTATAAATCAATCACTACGGTTAAAGAATTCTAAGAATTCAATAACGATGCTCGCCACAAATTCTATATGAACCAAGAATTTGATAAGAACAATATGAATATATTGAAAATCGATTCTCAATATTCTCAAATCTCCAAAAGAAGACTCACACACTTAAGTGTCTCTGTGTTTACAAAACAAAATGATGCTCCCTCCACGAAAAAACCCTAAGGTCCCTATTTATAACATCCTAAAAATTTGGTGCGGAAACATTCAAGGCCAGCAACAAAAGCCGGCGACCTTCTCTTAGGCTGGCAATTAAAGCCGGCGGCCTACATTTTAGGTCAGCTCTAAGGCCAGCGACCTTGAGGTGAACTCGGCCAGCCTTTATTCAAGGCTGGCTTAAGGCTGGCTGGACTTTGCCTTGGGTCCTCCCAACGCCTATGTCCTCCTTTTTTTTGTGCTCGTATTTTCGCTCTTGGAATCGTATCAAGTAGATTGGGTGTGGTGTGTGTATTTTCCTTGTTGCCCATTGTGTATTTAAGTGGTGAGAAGTTAAGGCATAGATAAGGAAAGTTGAGTAGTAGAATTTAAAATTCAAACAAGTCATTAAAGTGTGAAAGTAATTGAACTAGCTACTTAAAAATTTGTAGTTGATCTAATTCTATCTACTTGAAAGTAGTTGTGTATACTTCATTTATTGAACTTTACTTGGAGTATAAAATTAATTCCTTGTGCCTTAAAGCTTTTGTAACATGGGTTATTGTATTATTGTGGTTGTTAAACGTATAGGTTGGTGTTGTTGAAGGAGTGTGCTATAATTTGTGGGATTTCTTCATCAAATTACAATCATGTCCAACGACAATGTGAATGGAGGAATTGGCAATGAAGCCAATAGCTAGGTTAGTGGAGTTTAGGGTCATAACATTGTAGGTAGGAGGACTTTGGAAGAACTGCTCTAGGATCTTACTACCATTGTTGCTACTTTGGCAACTAGAATTGACAAGATGACATTATCACAACCACTGGTGGTAAACCCTCAAGCACTACCTTGGTTAGCTCCACAGAACCTCCAGAGAGAAGGAGTAGTGGTGGAGGAAATCTTGGCAAAAGGATGGAGGGAGATCATCTCCCCTACAAGGAAGAGAGGGTCAGTAACTTTGGGACTAATCCTTACCCAAATAGAGACTTTAGGTCACCTTGGGGACTGGAATATGTCAAGTTGCAAATGCCTTCTTTTGATGGTAGGGGTTCAACTAATGATTATCTGGATGGGGAAGACATAGTTTTAGGATCTCTTTTAATGCTATGAGATCAATGACAACACTCGAATCCGACTGGCTACTGTTGAGTTCATAGGATATGTTGCCTTATGGTGGAAAATTTTGATTTATCAGTAGACGTAAGGATGGGGAGGCTAAGATACAGAAATAAGGGACATGAAGAGGGTTTTGAGGAAAAGATTTATTCCTGATCATTATAGATAGGAACTGTTCATGCGTCTTTAGACATTGAGGTTTGGGAGGCAAGACAGTTGATGATTATGTGCAGGAATTTTAAACCCTCATGATTAGATGTGAGTCAATTGAGCCTCCAGAATAAACCCTAAACATGCTTCATCTCAGGATTGAAGTATGAGATAGCGTGTGTTATCGAGCTACAACGATATAGTACACTTGATGAGGCTATTCAATTAGCCTTAAAAGTGGAGAGGCAAAGGTGGTCCAATTTATTCAGGGCTCCAAGTAGCAGACCTAGAAATTTTTACTACAGGTTCGTAGCAACTGATGGTCGATCAGGGGGAAAAAAGGCGATAGGTGAGACAGTGAGGGTAGGGGATAGAGCTACGTCCAGCGCTAATAGGGAAAACATACCCTTTAGGAAGGGTAAAGAGGTAATAACACTAGATGTGAGGTAAACTGTTCAAGATCTACTGGTGGAAAAGTACACCAAATCAAATGCTTTAAATGCATGGGATTTTAGCAAGGGCAGCATAGTGCCCTAACAAGAGGATTATGATTGTTATGGAGGGTACTAGAGAGGGTGTTGAGGATGAGAAGGAATAAGGTGAGCCTACAAATTTGTCTATAGCACTGCAGGGAGTACTATAAATGATCAAACTACTAAAACACATGAGGAGGGTATAGGTGAACAATATTTACCCATTAATGTGTTTACGCATGAATCTGACGTTATCTCTTAATGCTAGGGACAAAAAAAGGGAGAATATATTCCACACTTCTTGTAAGATCAAGGTAACCTTTGTGTACTCATCATAGATGGTTAGTTGTACGAATGGTTATATCTGCTGCACTAGTAGAAAAATTAAATTATCTACTAGTCCTCATCCTAGCCCTTATAACTTGCAAAAGTTGGATAATGGGGGGTAGTAACATGTACGCTAAAGGTGAAGGTGCCTATGAGTGCTAGTTAGAAGTTTTATGATGAGATTCTATGTGATGTGATCCCTATGTGTGCATTCCACTTGCTATTGAGTAGGCCCTAGATGTTTGATTGGAAGGTGTTGCATGATGGTTTAAAAAAACACCTACATGTTCAGTATGGGGGGATCTCGAATAGTACTATTGCCAAAACTGCATCTAAGGTGCATAAATTCTAGGAATAGAAACAAAACTACTTCCATTACATCTAATAACTAGGAGAACAGGACAACAGAGATATTCAGTTTCAGTTCCAAAAATGACCCTCTAGATTTGAGGGCAAATCTTTCCAAGGCCCAAGGAGATCAGGGGAAATTTTTTTCGAAAAACCTAGATAGTTTCAAAACTCGATTTGGATGATAATCCAAATCACTCATATGTTTCCCCTTATTTCTTTTATCTAATAAATATTTTGACTATTAATCTTACAAGTACGATAATATTTCTCCATGGGATGCCAAATGACTCTCATTTGTTAATTGCTTAAGAACATCATTAGATCCTCATCCAATGGCCCGTTATGATAAACATCGCCTAGATGCATTGGCTCTTTGAGGATTCATTATTTTGTATTTGTAATTGTTTCTTTGGACTATTTTTGTTGTAATCTTTCTTTTTGGAACACTGTTATTTGCTTGTAATTTTCTTTTAGGACCAGCTACCCTAAAAAGTGGCATAGTTATAATTTTGTGAACTTTTTAACCCTAAAGGGAGCATGTAAAATATTTATTTAAGTAGGATTTGGGGACCATTTTTGATAATTTTTCATATTACACTTCACATGTGAGGGTTGGGGTTTTTCCCTAAACCCAAATTGTTCTTATCAATTTCAATCTTAAGAATTAGAATTGTAGCTAATTGCAACAAAGAGAAATTGTGAGTAATATTAATTCCTTTTTGTTGTTTTTTTCCTTTTCATTACTAGTGAGTTATATCTAGGATTGAATTGGATGTTTCTTGGTCAGATTTGATTTGCATTTGTAATCACTTTATCTTGTTATAAAATTGATTGGTTTTGACATTAGTTCTAACCATCAATTTTGTCACAATTTAAACCGTGAATTGACTATTGTCGGGAAAAAGGATCACGGCTTGATGTTGTTATTTATGTGTAATAATCTTGTGGGGAAATTTTAGTATGTTTAGTGATTTCAATTGAGGAATTCTTCATTTGTGAATTTTAGTATCTTGGAATAAATCATTTTGATCATATTTGTATTTTAGGGTTCATGTAACTTTAGGGCCCTGGAATCGAATTGATCTTTGCTTTCTTAGGAATTGTAATTCAATTGATTTGCATGTGCTTAATCTTGGTTTTAGGCACATCATAGATGCATAAAGAAATGTAAATTGCCACTTTGAGATGTGTTTTGGGACTTAATTTTTACTTAAAATCAAAATTTGGGGTGATAAAAGATGGGAATTGATGATTGAAGTATGGGTTTTGTGGATTTAGGAGTAGCTTTGGTGATGAATTCGATATATACGAAATTTAAAATTTTGATTTTTTGATATTAATGAGTTAATGGATAAAGTAGTTGATTTTATTAAAAAGCCTTGAATTTTTGGGGTAGTCACATGTAAATGAGGTAACAAATTAGGTTAATCTAAAGTTATATGATGAAAAACACACTTGGAAAGTTTTAAGAGTGGTTTAAAATAAATTTGAAATTTATTTAAACTTAAATTATTTTTTTTTACTTTTTAATCAATGTGTTCAATCTGGAAAACTCATGAATTTTATTTTAATTAATTAAAATTTAGGTAAAAAAAATTTTAAATTTTTGATTGGAACTTATGGGAGTAAAAGAAACCCCAAGTTAAGTTTTTTTTGCAAATAAACTCATTAGAATGGATTTTGAAGTTAGGCATAAGCCAAAATTTGCTCTAAAAAAAGATGAACTATCAGGGCAAATTGAAATAAAATGAAATTTTTGGGGACTAGAAAGGAAAAAGGGCTAAAAATCTTTGGTTTTTAATAAATTAAACCTAAATTGGTGGGTTAGGGTTTAAAATTGCGTTTAAGCTTGATGAAAAACCAAATTCATTTCCCTAAAATGGGTAAAAAAGAACCTTTTGTGTTAAAAGAAGTAAAAGCAATAAAGTTCAAATTTTCATTGGTTTTACATAATTTAGTTTAAAAAGAATATGTTATACTCTTAAAATTAAGGCCCCTTAAAAATTTACGAACTAAAACATGTTTTTGTTAATTAATTTGGGCTAAGGTTTCCCAATCCTAAGTTAACCCATCAATTGGCTAAAGACTACCTTTCCCTCTCCCTTTTTTGGGGGGTCCACATGATTTAAAAATAAAAAAAATTTTAGGCTTTAATTAATAGGGTATCAAATTGAAACAAGGGAAAAATTTAAATTTGATAAAAATTAAAAAAACTAAGGAAACAATTTAAATTGATCATTCCCCCTTTTAAGGGTCAACTGTAGATGGGGGCCCTTTTCAAAAAAAAAAACCGCATTTACCCAAACCTATTAAAGACCAAACCAAATTTAAAAACATAAAATACTGACTTAAACTAATAAAGAAAGTTGCTTACAAATTTAGAAAAAATTGAGGACTAAAGACGTAAAAATTTACTTAGGTCCTTTGATCTTTAAAAATTTGATCCCCTAAATGGGCCCTAACAAGAAAAAAAAAAAAAAAAAAACCTAAGTGACCCTTTAAACCCTATAATGTCCAAAATTCAACAAAAGGGCTTTAAAAAAAAATTAAAAAAATTGTTTAATAATCAATTGAGCTTAAAAACATAAAAAAAAGGATAAAATGGCCAAAAAAAGTTTGGGTTAATTAGAATCGATTAAGTTTAACCTAAGGGACCTTTTAAAGCAAACTCAATGAAAAATAATTGGTTTTTTAAGTAATACAATAAGCTTAAATAGAAAAATAGCTTAGTTTCCCAAATTAGGGCATAATAAATCCAAATTTGGGGAAAAATAAAAGGGTTTTAAGTCCTAATTGAAAAATTCATTTAAAATAATAGGATTAATTAAATTAATTAGGGCTTTTGCACTTAATTCTAAACTTTAACCAACCCTACAAAATTTTTTAAGGGGTCCAAATTTTTTAATTTGGCCCCTTAAAAAATTCTATATTTCAATTTTAAATGAAATTGGTTAATTGAGAAAAACCCAAAAATGGTTAAACCAAATTAGCTGAAAAGCAAATTTGGGGCCTTAAAACCCTTTTAAAAGGACCCAAAACCTTAAAAAACCTTGAATATTTTTAAAACCAACCCTAAAAAAACCACTAAATACTTAAAATAATTATTTGACTTAATTTTTCCCTTTTTTAAATTTCAAAAATCTTGGTTAACTTCCCTAAAAGGGAAATTTTGCACTCCAATTTGGAAACCCTTAACTTTCCAAGAAAAAAAGTAACATGGGTTGTTTATTTGGGGAAAGAAAAAAACCAGACTAATAATCAACTTGATGAAGCCCTATTTGCTATTTTATGCTTGCCCACTTGAGTCAACACGACACCCATAGTTTAGGATTAGGGCTATTTATTTTTATACCTTAAAATGACATATAGTTAGATGCATATGCCAAGGAAACCCCATAAATATTTAATAATAAATTACATTAGAAATAGGCATTGAAAGCGGAGGGGAAAAGGCTTTCAAAAGGTAATCTAAGGATAGGGGTAGGTAGAGGGGCCCCTTTTCAATTTATTTGCCCCTTTAAAACCCCCAAGGGGTTTTTTTTTTTTATTGGGTTTTTTAGGACCCAATTTTAAATTTCAATTAGATTCAGGTCGGGTTTTTTTTAAAAATTAAAAAACCCCAATAAAAATTCAACCCCTTAATAGGAAGTTGTACTGACTTATAATTTGTTATCCTTTCAAAATTTAAAAAACTACAATTAAAATACAATTTCCCAAAACCTTAATAGGGGGACCCTTTAAACTCCCTCTCTTAGTCTTGTTGCTCACAAACACAACCCTCAAACTTAAAATTTTTAAAAGGACCCTTAGTTCCCCACTTCACATAGATTCTTTTCTCTCTAAACTCAATTCTCTTTTTCCCTTTTTTAATCAAAAGCCATTCTCGCTCCTAGTCTTTTTCCCCAAAGCTAGAAAAGGAAAAAGCAAAGACTCATAAGAAAAATCTCTATTTTTCGACATTCTTTTTGATTTTTCGAAGTGGAAAAAGTATTAGAAGAAGATACTTTAAATAAACATGAAATTTAAACCCTTTAAATTTAACTTTAAAATCTTTTTTTTTTGGGTTAATGTGTTTCAAAAAGGTTTTTATAATTTAAAAAATTTGATTTTAGATTAAAAATTTGGATTTTAGTAACTAAAAAAGGTGCTTCTTTTTGGGCCCCAAAGGGAAATAGGGGCATGGACTTTTTAAAAGGGGAAAAAAGGTTTGAACAATTTTTGGGGGTAATGATGTGCCTAAAAGGGGATTAAGCCCTGTAAATTAAACCAAATAACAAACCCTAAAAAGACTAGGGCAATTATGTTCCAAAGGGGAAGCGCTTGTAGCTGACCCTAATTGCAATATATGGGCCGAATAATGTATTCTTGAAATCAATTTAAAAACAATAGTATAATTTCCTTTAATGATGTCAACCCAAAATTTAAATTCAAAAAAAAATGTGGGTTACTACTCAAAATTTCCCCAAGAAAATAAAATGTGATCCCCCTTCCATAAAAAAATACTTTCCGATTTTAAATTTGCAAAAATAAATTTAAATAAAAAATGAATTTAAATCGCAAAAAAAATATTCCAATTCAACCTTAGATATTAACACTAGAGAAGGGAAAAAAAATCCCCCCCCAAAAAAATTTGAAAAATGATATAAAATCACCAAACCAACCTTGGGGGTTGAAATTATTAAGAGAAAAAATTTTTACAAAGGGAAAACCCCAATTCCTACCATAAAATGGGGTGTTAAATTTTTGGGAAAAAATAGCCTTTCCCAAACCCTACTTTAAGCAAAAATATTTATACTTGCTCCCTTTGGGTTAAAAAGTCTACAAAAAATTTAAAATATGCCCCTTTTAGGGGGAGCCGGGCCCAAAAAAATTACAAGCCCAAAAGAAAGTAAACCCAAAAAAAAATTACAACATAAAAAAGTCCAAAGAACAATTACCCAAAAAAAAAAAATAGTCTTAAACATGCTAGCACTTCCATAGGATTCATTTGGGCCCCAAATCATCGTCTATTTAGGGCGATCCATGGGTAACCACAAGTAAGTCTTTGTGGTTTTTCCATTGCTCGAAAATTTTAAAGATAAGTGTGCTTGTTGGGAAAAAACAATACATTTAAAAAAGAAAAAAGGGTTTTTTAAAAAAATAATTTTTTGGGTCGAGTCTTAAAATGGGCCCCTTTTCGCCAAAATTCAAAAACCTTTTGTTCTTGTCCTAATGATAGGTCTTGTTGGATTTTTAAATTCCTTTTTAAGTAAAATGGTGAGGTTCTATTAAAAAAGGGAAAGGGGTTAGAAAGTGATAGTTTAGTGATTGTGTTTGGGAAAAAATCTGATTTGAAGTGTGAAAGAAAAAGATGAGTAGGGTTTTTATTCAAGTAAGAAAAAATTTTAACTTTTTAGCTAGTCTAATTTAAGGCAAAAGGGTTTTTGTTGGGTTTAAGTCCCAAATTTTAAGTTTTTAAATTGATCATCTGTTTTACCCAAAAAGGGGGCTGTGATTCTGGTTTTTTATGAATTTTTTTCATTTGGCTAAGACTAAATTTTTTTTTCCATGCCCATTTTAAAACGAAGCAAGGTTAAATGCTCCCCTTTTAAAAAGGCTAAAAACTAACTAAGAAATTATCTTTCAAGGAAAAAAATCCCAAAATGTTTAAAAATGTCATTGATTGTAATTTTTAATATACCCCAAGCCTCCAAAACCTAATTTAACCCCCCCCCAATAAAAGTTTTTAAAACCCCCCTTTAAATAAATTTTTTTTTTTTTTTTTTAAAAAAAAGAGGGGGCCCTATGTGCATTTTTTTTTTAACCCTTTTTAAAGGGGAAAAAGAAACCAAATTTTTTTTTGAGTTGATAGTTAGAATGAGGAAATTGGCCTTTTTTGTTTTTCCTTTCCTTTGGGAATTCATTCTCTAAAATCCATCATCAAAACCCCAAAAAGGGTTCTGTTTTTTGTTTTTTGGGGTAACTATTGTTCTTTTCGTCCTTAGGTTTTTTTGATCTCCTTTTTGCCTTAAACATGTAATTTACCTAATTAGGGAAAAAGGTTATAAATTGCCGTAAACTCTAAATGATCTATTATCATGATTTTCAATAGAGCTTTTACATTGGTCTTAATCATGGGATTCAGCTTCATCTGACGTTAGTTTTATTGTTAATATATGTGATAGAAGTTAATGAAACTAAGGTTTGAGGATTAAAGACCTTGAATAAAAGGCATGTGGAAGACAGGATATATGCCTCAATATTAGAATAGTAAATTATTTTATCCTTGATGACTATCTAAACATAGGGCATTAATTCACATGGGAAGATCATATAAAAATATATGTTCTTTTATTTGTAAATTTTTCTTTTAGTCATTAGATGTACTTTTCTTTTATAATTATTAAATATAAAAGCATACTCTTCACACCTTTTTACACTAGATGGTGATATTATAAAGAATCTCTTGTCCATATTCTATATGTTTGTCTTATTGTGTTCTATCAAATAAATTAAATGACTTTTCTATTATTTGATCTAAGAAATATGTTCTTAATAAATTGTACTTAGACTTTTTTTTCTTTTGGTGTAATGGTCTAGGGAAAATTGATTTAGATGAATTTGAGATTGACATGGATTCTAATGTCACTGGTGTCGAGGAAATCAAAATTTTAAGAACTAGATTTGAAAAGCAAGACCATCAAGAAAAAGAGCAACTACATAAGGTTTTCAAGTAGCAAATAATGCGGATCAAAGTGACAATCCTACCAAACATAAGTTAACTTCTACTGTATGGAATGATATGGTGAAGAAAACAATAAATGAGGTATATTATGCTATATGCAATCACTGTGATAGAAAATGGAAAGCAAGTAGTTCTAATGAAACAAAGCACTTGCACAAACATTTAGCAAGTACTTACAAAAAAAAAGATCAAAAGGATAATAAAGCAATGTCTTTTAAAAATCTAGAACATAGAAAGTGAGAGTGGGGTTAGCTTAAACTATAAAAAAATTGGTCCTCTAATGAAAGAAATTCTAAGTACAAACTTGCAAGAGCACTTATTGTTCATGAGTATCTTATTTCAGTTGTTAAGCATGGGTATTTTAGGTAGTATATTAATAGCATTCATTCCCTTGTAAATCATGTGAGTTGATCCACTATAAAAAATAAGGAGACTGAGCTTCTATCAAGGAGCAAAGGAAAATTGAGAGTATTATTGAAAGGACTTAATTCTAAAGTTGTGATCATAATAAATATGTGGATATCAAATCAAAAAAAGGGATACTGACTATCACAACACACTTCATTACCAAATTTGGAGGCTTCAAAGTTGACTCTTGAAGTAAGCTTTGTTATTAGCAATTTTGTTTTATTCATCTAATAGAAAACTAATTTTTTTCAACTACACTTACATTTTTTTCTTGCAGTTTTGTGTATGTTTTGACTCCACACATAAACGAGGTTTTTAAGTGATTACCTATTTAATTCACTAATGAATTGGAGTTTGGGTAGAAAATTATCTATAGTCACTGTAGATAATTGTTCAACAAATGGTGCTATTATGACAAGCTTAATGTTGAAGTTACAAAGAGATGAATTTATTCCTTGTGGGAAGATACTTGATGTACGATCTGACCATTCTAACAAGTTTAACCCTATACTCAATTCCTAGCTTACGATCAGTTCTCAGGCAAGTGTACCTATCGACTAGTAGTTATAGCATAGGAGTACAGGTATCGATCCTACGAAGACTTATAAGTACTAGTGACTAACGATTATCCTACTATTTAACTTCTCACTATTGATGATCTCAATTATCCTAATTATTGCTTAAATCTGAAAGTAACGAATAAAATGAACACAGTAAATATATTCAGACACTCCCTTAATTAATTTAATGATCTAAACATACCCTGCCCAAGATCCACCCCTAATTCTCATGCAACTTTTATTCAATTCCAAACTTTCCAATGATTAATACCTAATCTCTGAACTGCGGAGTTTCTTAC
>JBBMOL010001628.1:0-35121 GCA_037954665.1 Laguncularia racemosa | reverse complement strand
GAAAAATGCGCGTCAAGTATCAAAAATAGCTCCCAAGCAACTGAATCTTCCCAAAAGCCTAATCCGGACCCGTTCAAGAACCAGAATGGCAAACAGTGGCAATAATAGTGACAACCACAACAACACAAGTGTTGACGCCGCCTCGAATCCCAGGATCATATACTTAGAACAAACAGTCCAGCAATTGGCCGCACAAGTCCACCTCTTGACTGAGAGCATTGGCCTCCTTCACACCACCCAACCAACTTAAGAAGAACACTTAAGGGCAAGAAAAGGGAAAACAATGGAGGGTCAGCCTCCAGAATACGAAGAAATCAATTCCTACCTCAACCCTACTTTTGAGTATGACCCGAGAGCCAACCTGGGTTTGACCTCCGATGACATAAAGAGGGAAATGAAGGACAAGCAAAAGGAGATGGAAAAGAGACTTTTTCAACAGCTGGCTGACAAGATGAAGACAATAGAGGGGCCTGACAATTTTGAACAGGCAGGGATCACCAACTTACCAGCATATGGGGAGGAGGTATACCTGGAAAAGTTCAAGACCCCGGAATTTGAAAAATATGATGCCCCAAGATGCATATAAGGTTGTACGTACGGAAGATGAGCAAGTATGCCCAATATGACCAGCTTATGATCTAGACCTTCCAGGATAGCCTTACAGGCCCTGCCCTCGTCTAGTATGCACACCTAGACTTCAATCAGGTCAATACTTGGGAAAGGCTTGCTTGGGCATTCTATGACCAATACAAGTTCAATATTGAAATTGCCCCCTCAGTAATCGACCTAGGAAGTCTTCGGAAGAAACATACTAAGTCTTTCAAAGAATATGCTCAACACTGAAGAGCTCAGGCTACCAGGGTATCGACCCTAATTTCTGAAAAAGAGCTGACATCCATCTTTGTCAATGCTCTGGATAAGACCTACTTCTCACATCTGGTAGGCTAAACGTCGTCCAACTTTGCAGAGGTAGTAGTAGCGAGGCGCCGAATTGAGAATGCCATCACATCAGGCAGACTCCAAATAATAGATCCTCCTAGGGTCACGTCATCACAAAGGACCCTAGGAGGAAGCAAAGCCAAGCAGTCTACCGTTAGCACAGTTAATTCCGGCAAAACAAACAAGGTTGGGACCCGCGTAACATTCCAGACCACAAGTGCCCCAATCCAGCAGTCCCTGACAAACCACACCTAGGCCACTAAGGTCTTGAGACAGTTCACTCCAATCCCGATCCCGCTCAGCCAGGTCTTCGCTCGGTTGCGAGCAAATAATTTGATCAGTTTCGAGATCCCGAACGACCGGTACAAGCCTAGAAATTTCGATTCAAGCCTCAAATGTGATTATCATATGGGCCAGGAGGGGCATTCTATAGACAGATGCTGGAGGATTCGAAACAAAATCCAAGATCTGATTAACACTGGGATTGTACAACTAGATATTGTTAACACACCAGTGCCCAATGTCAACACTAATCCGCTGCCCAACCATAAGCCCACTATCAATATGATCACATCCGGAGAGCTGGATCCCAAAGAGTCCCCAAGACAGCAAAAGACAACAGCGCAACAAAAAGTCACCTACGCCAAACTCTAAAGGAAACCCCCTTAACACATATCAAGAAGAGATGGCTAGCCGGAGACCCAACAGTCGGTACCCTAAGCGAATCACGCGGGAGATTTGAGTACTTGGTAAATTACTCTTTCACTCCAACCAAGTATGGACCACCTAGCGGTTGGGGGGCCCGAATTCAAGAAAGAAGACAACCCACCAAAAGAGGGAGGGAAGTTTGTGAACATGATAAAATCAAACTGAAAGCCGACAGTCATAAAGTGCTATGAGGGACAATCGACTAAGGTGCAAATTCTAAAGAAGAGGTATGTCTTCAATGTCCCAATACTCGCAAAGAGGTATAAGGCGGCACCGTTTGACTATCGGGCTCTTGATTAAGAAAGACCCCCTATCGTAGGAGGAATCACCCGCTTTGAGAGAATTTATGACCTAAAATACAAGGTCTCAACTGAAGAACCCAATACGGAGGTACGAAAAGAAGAAGAAGAGAGGCTCTCTGCATTTACAAAGATGGTCAAGGCAAGCGAATACAAGATCATGGAACAACTGAACAAGGTTCCAGCCTAGATAATACTCATAGGCCTCCTCACAACCTTTGAGCCTCATAGGGAAGCACTCTTTAAAGTGCTCAAACTGATCAAGGTACCAGAAGGCATTGCAACCGACAAACTGAGCCATGTGGTAGATTCGATCTTCACCATGGACCAGATATCTTTCTCCCCCGAAGAGCTGGGAGAAGACGAATACCAACATACAAAATCGCTATTCATAGTGGTAAAATGCACGACACAATCATCTCCCGAGTACGCATTAACAATGCATCTTCTCTCAACATATGCCAACTAGCTACCCTTGACCTACTGGGAGTTGATCCAAGCAACATCAAACTAAGCTCAACGATTGTTAGGGCTTTTGACGGGTCAAAGAGAGACATAGTAGGGAAAATAAGCTAGCCATTAGTGATTAGCCTGCAGATATTCCACGTCTCCTTCCAAGTCCTCGACATTCTAAGGTCTTTTAATATGCTTTTGGGAAGGCCGTAGATACATACCGCTGGAGCCATACCCTCAAGTCTCCATCAGAAGGTCAAGTTCATCATAAACAGACAGATTATCATTGTGTTGGGGGAGCAAGATTACACCATCTACAAAGAGACCGCCATACCCTACATTAGGGAAGATGGCTCTGAAGATTTTGGTCTCTAGATATTCAATTAGGTGAGTGTGGTGACCAACAAGGAGGGCCATCAGTTTAAGGAGGGGTAGCAAGGGACGTTTGGACTAAGGTACGTTCCTACAACCCAGGAAGAGGTGCAAGCCAGAGGTGTTAAAGGCAGGAGAAAAAAGAACCCAAGAGATACTCAGATGCGTTTTCCACCCCTCCAACAATCATTCATACAAGCAACTACCATTCAAGAGCCAAGGATAAGAGAAGTTAACGTCAGCAATGGGAGCCTGACCCCCCGCACGTCTGAGCAGCATCCAGCTCTCAATAACTGGTTCTGTTATCCTATTAATAGCATTAGGTCAGCTTAAGTATAGGGAACAATTATTAAACAAATTTTTATTGTGGTTTCTTTTCAGATTCAATAAATTGCAATTCATTCCTCAGTTTCTTGCTTATATATGTACTCTCGTTTCACTTCACCCAGATTTCCTACCGTCGAACGTTAGGGACATTTCGCGCAAGTAAGAAATGACAACATTGATATCATTTCCAACACTGTTAGATCAGTCGTTGGAGACAATGTCTTTAACCACGAAATAATACAAGAAAATTGGAAAAAGCATGAACAAAGTGGAATTTCAATTGACGAGCCAGTGGAGATAGTAAATCTAAGAAGCACTAAGCAGCCTAAAAACCTCAAGATCGGGACTAGTTTAAGTGCTGAGCAAAAACACGAGATAATCGAGCTATTAACTGAGTATGCAGATGTGTTCGCCTGGTCATATGGCGACATGCCAGGATTAGACCAATCAATAGTAGTTCACAAGCTTCCCACAAGGGAAGATATCAAACCTAAAAAACAGAAATTGAGAAGATTTAAGCTTGGCATCTTACTAAAAATTAAAGAGGAAGTCAAGAAACTATTAGAAGTAGGGTTCATTGAAGTATCTAACTATTCGGAATGGGTAGCGAATATAGTCCCCGTTCTAAAAAAGAATGGAAAAGTACGTGTATGCATAGACTTCGGGGACTTAAACCAAGCCATGCCAAAAGACAACTTCCCCCTACCTCACATCGATGTTCTAGTAGACAACACTGCAGGAAACCATCTTTTCTCATTTATGGACGGTTTCTTAGGATATAATCAAATAAAAATGGCTGAAGAAGATAAAACTAAGACGACTTTTATCACAACATGGGGAACTTTCTATTACATAGTTATGCCCTTTGGTTTAAAAAACATCGGGGCAACGTATCAGAGAACCGTGATCACGATACTTCATGACATGATGCATTGAGAAGTTGAAGTATATGTCGATGATATGATAGACAAGTCTAAAGAAGAAGAAAGCCACACAATTATTTTGAGAAAGTTTTTTAAGCGGTTGAGAAAGTTTTAGCTCAAGTTAAATTCAGAAAAGTGCATTTTTTGGGTCACGACAGGCAAGTTGTTAGGGTTTGTCATAAGCCGGGAAGGCATTAAAATCGATCCTGACAAAGTAAAGGCCATACTGGAACCGCCTTCTCCATGTACTGTCAAAGAGGTAAGAGGCTTGCTAGGAAGATTGAATTACATAGCTCGTTTTATCTCACAGCTTACAGACCAATGCTGTCCGCTATTCCGTTTGCTAAAAAAGAATGTTGCAATAGAATGGGATGATGAATGTGAAGAAGCATTTAGGACAATCAAAGACTACCTCATAAAACCTCCATTCTTGATAGTTCCAAAGCAAGGAAAACCCTTGTTCTTATACTTCACGATACTCCCTGAATCCATGGGGTACGTGTTGGGCCAGAAAGATGAAGAGGGAAGAGAACGTTCCATATATTATTTAAGCAAGAAATTCATAGACGGGGAATAGAGGTATTCAGACGTAGAGAGAACTTGCTGTGCTCTAATTTGGGTCATGCACCGATTGAGAAAATATACCCTTTACTATCACATTGAGTTGCTAAGAAGACATGATCCTCAGAAGTACTTAACAGAGAAGCCCGTTTTGATAGGGAGGATTTCAAAATGGCAAATGCTTTTATCAGAATTTGATATCACATACATAAATCAAAATTTGATAAAAGGGCAATCTTTAGCCGACCAATTGGTAGAACACCTGGTTGACAAAGATTCCCAAGAATCACAAGCCTAGTTCCCTGATGAAAATATATTAACAGTAGAAAGTACACTAGTAGAAGATTGTGGGATAGACCAAAACCCTAAGTGGAAGATGTTCTTTGATGGAGCTGCCAATGTATTTGGTTGTGGGATCAGGGTAGTGTTGATATCACCAAAAGGAACACAATTCCCTTTAGCAACAAGGCTCACATTTCCATATACTAATAATATTGCGGAATATGAGGCATGCATACTTGGCCTCAAAATGGCTTACCACATGGAAATCTGTGAATTAAAAGTGTACGGAGATTCTTCACTCATCATATTACAGACAAGAGGGGAATACAAGACTAAAGACCCCAAATTGGTATCATACCATTAGCATTTGATGGAGCTAATCGATGAATTTGAGGTAATCACCTTCACATAGATCTCGAGAACTCAGAATCAGTTTGCAGATGCACTCACCACACTAGCATCTATAATTCAGATAACAGAGGGAGTCAAAGTCTAACCGTTGAAAATAGAGATAAAAAATCGGCCCGCCTATTGTTTGGTAATCGAAAAAGCACAAGATGATAAGCCCTGGTACCACGACATCAAAACTTTTCTCCAAGAAAGCAAATACCCTGAAATGGCTAGCAAAAGTGACCAAAGAACAATCAGATGGTTAGCAAGTCATTTCCTATTAAATGGGCTTGTGCTTTACAAGAGATCGCTCGATACCACCTTACTAAGATGTGTGGATAAAAATGAGGCACATGAACTGATGAGAGAAGTGCATGAAGGAGTGTGTGGACCTCACATAAGCGGCTACATGTTAGCGCAAAAAATCATGAGGTTGGGATACTATTGGCTAACCATGGAATCGGATTGTATCAAATATGTCAAGCATTGCCACCTGTGTCAAGTTTACGTGAACCGAATAAATGCTCCACCCAAAGAGCTGCATTCGTTGTCTGCACCATGGCCTTTCTCCATGTGGGGAATCGACATAAACGGCCCAATCACTCCAATAGCGTCCTACAACCACAAATTTATATTGATAGCCATTTATTACTTCACCAAGTGGGTGGAAGCTTCATCATATGCCAACGTCACAAAAGGAGTGATAGTCTGATTCTTGAAAAGGGACATAATAGCTCGATATGGAGTTCCCGAGTCAATCATTACCGACAACAGTACCAATATCAACAACAAGTCGATGACAGATTTGTGTTAACAATTCCACATAAACCATAGAAATTCAACTCCCTACCAACCTCAGATGAATGGGGCAGTAGAAGCAGCCAACAAGAATATCAAAAGAATCATTAAAAAGATGACAATCACTTACAAAGATTGGCACGAGATGCTGCCATTTGCCCTCATGGCTTACAAAACTTCAATTTGAACATCTACTGGAGTTATCCCATATTCATTGGTATATGGCACTGAGGCAGTCTTACCAGTCGAGGTCGAAATACCATCCTTCAGAATTCTATCAGAAGTGCAGTTAGAGGAATCTGACTGGGTAAAGAAGAGGCTTGATCAGTTGAATTTGATTGATGAAAAAAGACTCACTGCATTTAACAAAGAATGGCCCGAGCATTTAACAAGAAAATGAGGCCTCGACATTTCAAAGAGGGAGATTCAGTGTTAAGGAAAGTTCTCCCGAATGCTCAAGATTCCAGAGGGAAATTTACCCCAAACTATGAGGGTCCATATGTTGTAAAGAAGGTATTATCAGGAGGTGCTCTGATATTAGCTCAAATGGATGGTCCAGAATTGAGAGACCCCATTAATATAGATGCTATTAAGATGTACTATCCTTAGGCAAGGAAGTTGAAATTTCGCAAATGTTTATAAATGCCAATATTCAATACAAATTTTTTTTAGTCTAATTTTTATTTCTCTTACAAGAAAAGTTAATGTCTCTGGATGATGGATAACTCCGACCAATTTTCATTAAAACAAACATTTCTAAACACCTTACCCATTACTTCACTAATGAATGATGAATATTGAAATGACAATGAATTTCAATAAATTTTGTGACATAATTCTACCTACTTTTGAGCAGTAAACCTAGTACATTAATAGGATAATACCATAATCACAAGAGCTATGCGCATAAGAAAGGAAACACATCAAGACCCTGTATTGAAGAAAGAGCAAGCAAA
The DNA here is from genome assembly GCA_037954665.1 of Laguncularia racemosa. Classification (NCBI taxonomy): domain Eukaryota; kingdom Viridiplantae; phylum Streptophyta; class Magnoliopsida; order Myrtales; family Combretaceae; genus Laguncularia; species Laguncularia racemosa. Next base: position 28,113 of record JBBMOL010001628.1, on the reverse strand, counting down.
GGAGAAGCAAACCAGCACGAAGGTTAGGTTGTTTGGTTGCTATCCGTGATAAATTGGTAAGCATCTTAAAATAAATAACCATTATTCACATATTATAAGGCATCTCTTATCAAATAATTTAACCCATTCATTAGAAACAATTTCAAAAGTATAGGTTAGTCAACTCACAATGGGGCACTTTCCTAAATATCCTCTCTTAGGGTTATCCCGTAGGGACACCTTTTGAGACATTTCTTCCCCAGGGTCGCGAGTCTAAGAAGACGCCTCCCACTATAGGTTAGTCGGCCCACAATGGGACACTTTCCTAAACATCCTCTCTCAGGGTTAGCCCGTAGGGGCACCTTTCGAGACATTTCTTCCCCAGGGTCGTGAGTCTAAGAAGACGCCTCCCGCTATAGGTTAGTCAGCCCACAATGGGGCACTTTCCTAAGCATCCTCTCTCAGGGTTAGCCCGTAGGGGCACCTTTCGAAACATTTCTTTCCCAAGGTCGCGAGTCTAAGAAGACGCTTCCCACTATAGGTTAGTCAGCCCACAATGGGGCACTTTCCTAAACATCCCTTCTCAAAGTCAACCCATAGGGGCACCTTTTGAGGCATTTCTTCTCGTTGTAGGTTAGTCAGCCTACAATGGAGCACTTTCCTAAACATCCCTTCTCAAGGTCAGCCCCTAGGGGCACCTTTTGCGACATATCTTCTCGTTGTAGGATAGTTAGCCTGAAAATGGGGCATTTTCCTAAATACCCTTTCTCAAGGTTAGCTCATAGGAGCACCTTTCAAGATACCTATTTTCGGGGTTGCAAGTCTAAGAGCACTTTTCGAATCTATCGATTAGTTAACTCATAGGGGCACTTTTCGAATCTGATGCCTATTCAGCTCATAGGAGCACTTTTCAAATTTGGCGATAACCGATTAATTAGCTCATAAGAACACTCTTCGAAAGCATTTCTCCCTAAACAGTCGCTAGTTTAGTCAGACGCTTTTGTTGACAGGTGGCCAACTCATACGAGTGCTTCCTAAGACAATCTTCTCTTTAAGATTGCTAGTTCGATAAGACTCTTCCTATCATCAGCCATGCCATTCACAATGACACTCCTAAACAATCCTTGAGATGTTTCCTATCGTCGATTAGTCAGCCTATAGAGAACTTTTTGGGAGGATATATTACTTCAGATTGTTAGGATTGATTAAGACCATTTCCTAAGCAATACCAATCATCACAAAGTACTCATGGGATTATTAGCTCATAGAGCATTTTCCTACTAAAGATCAAAGTCCAGATAACCAGCCGAACCAGGGCATTATCTATTCAGTCCAAAGGCAAAAAATAACGTCTTTCTTATATTTGTAGTTAAGTTTTTCAAACTTTACTACAAGAGGGGCAATTGTAAACACCCCATTTTTCCCCTAATGATCAATAATATTTAATTTTCAATTTTTTTCATTTTTTACAATTTTTCTTCCTAATTTATCAAAAATGGAAAAATATTCAAAAAAAATAAATAGGAAAAATACATCAATTTTGGAAAATAATTATAGAAATAGTAATTAATGGGATTAAATAATTTTTACAAATTTTTGGAATTAAAAAAATACAAAAAATAATAAAAATCGCATTGCTTATATGCAAATTGCGAAAAAAAAAAAAAAAACAAGTAAGTGGGCTAGCCCAACTGGTTCGAGCCACAGCCCTGTGCACGCGGGAGGGGGTTTGGTCGCAGGTTCGAAATGCAGGTGAAGCAGATTCCGTGTTTTGCAAAAAAAATTTCCTCGCTTAGGACACGTGTCAGCTTTTGATTGGCCAACACGAATGCACGTGCCGGGCGCATGATCTTCTTCCTCCTTCGTCCGAGATCGTCGCCGGCAGGGAAAAATCGAATTTCGGCCGTTTTGATTCAATTTTTTGCACAAATCCAGCAGATATTTAACTAACATAAGATAAACATCATCCAGTTGGATTCAAATCGCAATAAATTGATGGATTTGCACAAATTGGAGATGGGTTTTTAACCGAAATCCAATTTCCCTCGATCGGAGGAAATCCGAGCTTATCTAACTCGATTCCTTACGGCTATAAACAGAAAACGAGGGGAGGAAGTCAGAACATGGATCAAAAGTGAGAAAAAGAGAGAAATTGAAGCTTCACCAGAGTTCTCCCAAACCGCAACGGCCGATCAAGCTTCGAACCGCCACTAGGAGGTGTTTTTAGAGAAATCCACCACCATGGTTGAGTTCCCCACCCCCGAAAACCTAGGAAACAACTCCTCAACCTCCTCAAAGGCCGTCGGAATACCATCAACGAACACCCCTAGCTGCCGTCACCAATCGACCTAACCCGCTTCGACCCAATCCAACCTGACCTGCACACCTACCTAGATCCAAGTAAGTCGAATTTTCCATTTTTTTGAATTTTTTATTATTTATTTAGTCATTTATTTATTTATTTATTTATCCGTTATTTATAATACAAAAAAAAATAATAATAGAAAAATATTAGAATTTAGATTAGTTTTTTTTAAGGGTTTAGTTTAGGATAAAAAAATAATAAAAATCATAAATCATAAAAAATAATAAAAATATATTAGGAAAATGATAGAATTTAGATTTTTAGTTTAGGGTAGATAAAATGATAAAAATAAAATAAAAATTATTAATTAATAAAAAAATAAAAATTAAATAAATAAAAATTATAAAAAATAATAATATTAGAGGTAGGTTAAAAATATAAAAATTAATTTTTATCACTTAGAAAAATGCTTTTCTTAAATAAATCCAAAATTGGTTTTTCCTTAAATTGTTATTTTTCAAAATACTAAAATAAAATAATCAAGCCCAGGCTTAGAATTTTTTCAAAAAATATTAAAATGATAAAAACGTAAACTAGAAGTGTTTTCCTAATTAAAATTAATAAAGCCACTAAAGTTTTTATGGAAAGCGAACTATGACTTGTTTGATCCTGAATAGCAGGTACGTAGGCACTCGTTTGGGGCAACTCTAAAAAAAATGGAAAAATCATTTTCTTATAATAAATTACTCAAAAATACAATAAAAAGACAACAAAAAATAAAATAAAAGACATTAGGACAAGGTTTAGATTTTAGGAGAATAGGGTGGTAACTGTAAGGTTTTAATAGGTTAGCTTTCGAGTCCATAAACTTTGGTTTTCCATTTCCTCTTTCACAAAAATGAAAAGAGGATTTCATTGACTAGTTGTCCAAATTAGGATTAATCTGCTCAATTAGTCTTAATTCAATCTTTCCCAATCACAGTTGGGTGGCGACTCCAAAATAAAATGAAATTCCTGGTTCAAGTCGAGGATCTATATTAGATGAGCATAGGGTCTAGTATAAATCAGATTAGGAATGAAAATGGAAAAAAAAAATTAGACTCAACAGGTGTTAATATAAAGGATTTGCAGAAGAGATGATGAGGAAATGCAAATGTAAGTTTTTGTTGAAGCATTAAATGAAATGTAAATTCAAATTCAATTAAAGGTTAAATGAAATATAAATGAAATGATTACGTAAAAAGAAATGCAAATGTAAGTTTGGTTGAAAATTTAAATGAAACCCAAATGAAAGCTAAAGTCAAATGAAATGAAAATGTATTTTAGTTGAAAGGTCAAATGAAAAGTGTTGTTACTAGATCCTATAATTAGGGGTTTGTAACCTACACAAGAGAAGAAAAGTGAACTAAGGAAATGTCGGAGTTGTTTCCAGCATGACCACTTCAACGCTTAATCCAATATATCATAAAGTCAGAGTAACAAACTATATTCAAGATAGCAAAATGTGGATCCTTTACTTAGAGTCTTGATCTAGTATTTTTGGAGAACATGAAGGATGGAGAAGGAAGGCAATTGAAGCCCACTCTTCCTTGATTCTAAGATTTGTGAAGAAGAATCAGGGGAGATATGAGGTACTTAACTTGCCTTTTTCATCTACGCTTTCCTGCTTGTGGCTCACTTTCTTGAAATGCAAATGTAAATTGAACCTTATGAATATAAATAATTTATAAAAGAGATGAAAATGAAATGTAAATGTGTGTTTTTGTTGAAACATTAAATGAAATGCGAATTTAAGTTTATTTGAAAGTCAAATGAAATGCTTATGTAAAATGAAATGCAAATGTAAGTTTAGTTGAAAAGTTAAATGGAATTCTTTAGTTAAATGAAATGCAAATGTATGTTAGTTGAAAAGTTAAATGAAATGTGTTGTTATTAGATCCTATAATGGGTGGCACATGGCCTACATAGGACAAGAAAAGTGAGTAGAGGGGGTGTTGTAGTTGTTTCTAGCATGGCCACTCTAGCGCTCAAGTCAATATATCATAGAATCAAAGTAATAAAGAGTATTCAAGATAGAAAAAATGAGGATCCCCTACTTAGAGTCATGATCCAATATTTATAGAGAGAATGAGGAGTAGATAAGGATAGTAGTTGATGACTGCTCCTCGATTATGAGATTTGTAAAGAAGAATCAAGGGAGTTATGAGGCAATTGGCTTGCCATATCCTTCTAAGCTCTCTCGCTTGTGACTCACTTCTTGAAATGAAATGTAATTTTACCACGTGAATGTAAAGAAATTGTAAAAGAGATAAAAAGAAAAGAAATAGAAAAGTAAGTTTTTGTTGAATCATTAAATGAAATGTAAATTTAAATTTAATTGAAAGTTAAATGAAACATAAATGAAATGCTTATGTCAAATGAAATGCAAATGTAAGTTTTTTTGAAATGTTAAATGAAATGTGTAAGTTAGATGAAATTTAAATATATGTTTAGTTGAGAAGTTAAATGAAATGTGTTGTGACTATATCCTATAATTGTGGGTGCATATGAAGGTACCAAAGTTATTTTTGGCATAGCTACTCCAATGCTCAAGTTAGTATATCATAGAATTAAAGTAACAAAGATTATTAATGATAACAAAATATAGATCCCTTACTTGCAATTTTGATCCAATATTTTCTAAGAGAATGATGGACAAATAAGAAAGGTAATTAATGCCCAGCCCTCCTTGATTTCTGATTCGTGAAGAAAAGTTAAGGGAGTTAAAAGGCAGTTGACATGCTTTATCCATCTAAGCACTCTCTACTATGGCTCACTTCTTGAAATGCAAATGAAAATTGAACCATGTTTGATGGAGACACGCGCTGCGTCAATGTTAATATAAAGAATTTGTAAAAAGATAAAAAGGAAATGCAAATGTAAGTTTTGGTTGAAATGCTAACTGAAATGTAGATTTAAATTTAGTTAAATGCTCTATAAAATGCAAATGAAATGTTTATGTCAAATGAAATGTAAATGTAAATTCAGTTGAAAAGTTAAATGAAAGGCAATGAAATGCTTAAGTAAAATGAAATGTAAACATATCATTAGTTGAAAAGTTAAATGAAATGCTTTGTTACTAGATCCTATAATGGTGGGTGTCTGATGTGCATAGGATAAGAAAAGTGAGCTAAGAGGGTGTTGCAGTTGTTTTCATCATTGCCACTCTAATGCTTAAGTTAGTATGTCGTAGAAAGGACTAAAAAAGAGTGTTTAGGATAGCAAAAATGTGGATCCCTTACTTGGAGACTTAATCTAGTACTTATATAGAGAATGAGGGATGGAGAAGGATGGCAGTTGATGCCCACTCCTCCTTGACTCTGAGATTTTTGAAGAAGAATCAAAGGAGTTATGAGGCAATTGACTTACCATATCTATGCTAGCTTTCTTGCCTACTGCTCACTTCTTGAAATGCAATTGTAAATTGAATAGTGTGATTATAAAGAATTTCTAAAAGAGATGAAAAGGAAATGTAAATGTAATTTTTTTTCGAAATGTTAAATGAAATGCAATAAATTCAATTGAAAGTTAAATCAAATGCAAATGAAATGCTTATGTCAAATGAAACACAAATGTAAGTTTGGTTGATAAGTTAAATGATATGCAAATGAAATTCCTAAGTCAAATGATATGTAAACGTATGTTTAGTTGAAAAGTTGAATGAATTTTATTGTTTCAAGATCTTGTAATTAGGGGTACATGACCTACATAAGATGAGAAAACTGAGCTAAAAGGGTATCAGAGTTGTTTTTGGCATGGTAACTTTGATACTTTAGCTAATATATCGTAGAATTAACATGATAAACAGAACTCATGATAGCAAAATCTAGATCCCTTATGTGGTGTCTTGATTTAGTTTTTATGAGGGATGGATAAGGAAGGCAGCTGATGTTCACTCCTCCTTAATTCCAACTTTTGTGAAAAAGAATCAATAGAGTTATGTAGAAGTTGACTTGCCTTATCAATCTAAGCTTTCTCGCCTATGATCCACTTCTTAAAATGCAAATGTAAATTGAACTGTATAAATATAAAGATTTTGTAAAAGTGATGAAAAGGAAATCCAAATGTAAGTTTTTGTTGATATGTTAAATGAAATGTAAATAAAATACAAATTTAAATTTAATTGGAAGTTAAATGAAATTCTTATGTTGAATGAAATGAAAATGTAATTTTGGTTGAAAAGTCATAGGAAATGCCTAAGTTAAATGAAATGCAAATGTACATTTAGTCGAAAAGTTAAATGAAATGTTTCGTTACTAGATCCTATAATTGGTGGTGCATAACTTGCATGAGATAAGAAAAGTGAGCTAATGGAGTGCTAGAGAAATTTTCAGCATGGTCACTCAAATGCTTAAGTCAATATATTATAGAATTAGAGTAGCAAAGAGTATTCATGATAGCATAAATGTGGATCCCTTACTTAGATTCATGACATGGTATTTATAGAGAGAATGAAGAACAAATATGGAATGCAATTGATGCTTACTTCTCCTTTGTTCCAAGTTTTATGAAAAAGAATCAAAGGAGTTATGATACAGTTGACTTCCCTTATTCATCTAAGCTTTCCCACTTGTGGCTTACTTCTAGAAATGTAAATGTAATTGAACCATGTGAACAAAAGAATTTGTAAAACAGATGAAAAGGAAATGCAAATATAAGTTTTTGTTAAAATGTTAAATGAAATGCAAATTTAAATTGAAGTGAAAGTTAAATGAAATTAATTTGTCAAATGAAATGCAAATGTAAGTTTGGTTGAAAAGTTAAATAAAATTCTAAAGTCAAATGAAATCAAAATGTACGTTTAGTTGAAAATTTAAATGAAATGTGCTGTTACTAGATCTTGTAATTAGGGGTGTGTGGCCAACACGAGATAAGAAAAGTGAGCTGAGGGGGGTGCTAAAGTTGTTTCTGGCATGGCCACTTTGACACTTAAGTCAGTATATCATAGACTTAGAGTAACAGAGAGTACTCATGATTGCAAAATGTGAATCCCTTATTTAAAGTCTTGATTTGATATTTATAGAGAGAATGAGGACTGAAAAAGGAAGGCGGTTGATGTTCACTCCTCGATTTTGAGATATGTGAAGAAAAATCAAAGGAGTTATGAGAGAGTGGACTTGCCTTATGAGATAAAGAATTTGCAAAAGTGATGAAGAGGAAATGCAAATGTAAGTTTTTTAAAAATGTTAAATGAAATGCAAATTAAATTCAATTGAATGTAAAATGTAATGCAAATGAAATGCTCATGTCAAATGAAATGCAAATGAAAATATAGTTGAAAAGTTAAATAAAATGCTTAAGTCAAATGAAATGCAAATGTCTATTTCGTTGAAAAGTTAAATGAATTGCATTGTTGCTAAATCTTGTAATTAAGGGTGCGTAACCTACAAGAGGCAAAAAAAGTGAGATAAGGGGAATGCTAAAGTTATTTCCAGTAATTCCACTGCAATGCTCAAGTCAATATATTAGATAATCAAAGTAACAAAGAGTATTCATGATAGCACAATGTGGATCCTTTACTTGTAGTATTGATCTAGTATTTATAGAGAGAATAAAGAACAAATAAGGAAGGCAATAGATGTCCAATCCTCCTTAATTTCGATATTTGTGTAGAAGAATCATGGGAATTATAAAGCAGTGAACTTGCTTTATCGTTCTAAGCTTTCTCCCTATAGGTCACTTCCTAAAATGCAAATAGAAATTGAATCGTGTGAATATAATGAATTTGTAAAAGAGATGAAAAAGAAATGCAAATGTGAGTTTTTGTTGAAACATTAAATGAAATGTAAATTTAAATATAATCAAAAGTTAAATGAAATGGAAATGAAATGCTTATGTCAAATGAAATGCAAATTTAAGTTTGGTTGAAATGTTAAATGGAATGCAAATGAAATGCCTATGTCAAATGAAATGCAAATGTGTGTTTAGTTGAAAAGTTAAATAAAATGTGTTGTCACTAGATCTTGTAATTGGAGGTACATAGCCTAAACGAGACAAGAAAAGTGAGTTGAGAGGATAACAGAGTTATTTCCAACATGGCCACTCTGACACTTAAGTTAGTATATCATAAAATCAAAGTAACAAAGACCATTCACGATAGCAAAATGTGAATTCCTTACTCAAAGTCTTAATCCAGTATTTACAGAGAATGAGGGACGAACGAGGAAGGCAGTTGATGTCTAGTCCTCTATAATTCCAAGATTTTTGAAGAATAATCAAGGGAGTTATAAGGTATTTGACTTGCGATATCCATATAAGTTTTCCTGCCTATGGCTCACTTCTTGAAATGCAGTTGTAAATTGAACTGTGTGAATATACAAAATTTATACAAAAGATGAAGAGGAAATGCAAATATAATTTTTTTTTCTTTCTAAAAGTTAAATGAAATGTAAATTTAAATGTAATTGAAAGTTAAATGTAATGCAAATGAAATGCTTATGTCAATTGAAATGCATATGTAAGTTTGGTTGAAAAGTTAAATGAAATGTTTAAGCCAAATGAAATGCAATTGTGTATGTTTAGTTGAAAAGTTCAATGAATTGAGTTGTTACTAGATCATATAGTTGGGGGTGTGTAACCTACACAAGATAAGAAAAGTGAGCTAGGGGGAGTGTTGAAGTTGTTTCTAGCATTGCCACTCCAACACTCTCAAGTTAGTATATTATAGAATTAAAGTAATAAAAAATATTCATGATAGCAAAATATGGATCCCTTACTTATAGTCTTGATCCTATATTTATAGAGAGAATGAGGAATAAATAAGCAAGGCAGTTGATCCTCACTCCTCCATAATTCCGAGATTTGTGTAGAAGAACTAAGGGAGCTACGAAGCAATTGATTTATCTTATCCATCAAAGCTTTCCCCTTGTGGATCACTTCCTAAAATGCAAATGTAAATTAAACCATGCAAATATAATGAATTTGTAAAAGAGATGAAAAGGAAATGGAATGTATATTTTTGTTGAAACATTAAATGAAATGCAAATTTAAATGTAATTGAAGGTTAAATGAAATGCTTATGTCAAATAAAATGAAAATGTAAGTTTGGTTGAAATGTTAAATGAAATGTAAATGGAATGCCTAAGTCAAATGAAATGAAAAAGGTGTGTTTAGTTGAAAAGTTAAATGCTATTACTAGATCTTGTAATTAGGAGGTGTAACCTACACAAGATAAGAAAAGTGAGTTGAGAGGACGCTGAAGTTGTTTCCAGCATGGTCACTTTAACACTTAAGTCAGTATATCATAGAATCAAGGAATAAAGAGTATTCATGCTAGCAAAATGTGGATTCCTAACTCGGAGTTTTGATTCTAACATTTATGAAGAAGAATCAAGGGAGTTATAAGATAGTTGACTTGCTTTATTCATTTAAGCTTTCTCACCTATGGTTCACTTCTTAAATGCAATTGTAAATTGAACCATGTGAACATAAAGAATTTGTCAAGGAGATGAAGAGGAAATGCAAATGTAAGTTTCTTTTTCTTTTCTTTTTTAAACGTTGAATGAAATGTAAATGAAATGAAAATTTAAATTCAATTAAATGTCAAATGTATTGTAAATGAAATGCTTATGTCAATTGCAATACAAATGTAAATTCTGTTGAAAAGTTAAATGAAATGCTTACTTGAAATGAAATGCAAATGTATGTTTAGTTGAAAACTTAAACGAATTGTGTTGTTACTAGATCCTATATTTAGGGGTGTGTAACCTACATGAGACAAGATAAGTGAGTTAAGGGAGTGTTGAAGTTGTTTCTAACATTGCCACTCTAATGCTTAAGTCGGTATATCATGAAATCAGAGCAAGAAAGAGTATTCATCATAGCAAAATGTGAATCCCTTACTTGTAGTCTTGAACTGATATTTATAAAGGGAATGAGAAATAGACAAGGATGGCAATTGATGCCCCACTCTTTAATTCTGAGATTTATGTAGAAAAATTGAAGGAATTATGAGGTAGTTGGCTTGCTTTATCCACCCAAGCTTTCCCACCCATGGGTCACTTCTTAAAATGCAATTGTAAATTAAAATGTATGAATATAGAGAATTTATGAAAAAGATAAAGAGGAAATGCAAATGTAATTTTTTTTTTTTTTGTAAACATTAAATGAAATGCAAATTTAAAGTCAAATGAATATTGAATGTAATGCAAATGAAATGTTTATGTCAATTGAAATGCTAATATAAGTTTGGTTAAAAGGTTAAATAAAATGCAAATGAAATGTTACAGTCAAATGACATGCAAATGTATGGTTAATTGAAAAGTTAAATAAATTGTGTTGTTACTAGATCTTGTAATTGGGGTTGCTTGATCTACACAAGACAAGAAAAGTGAGCTAAGGGGAGTGTCGAAGTTGTTTCTAACATTGCCTTTCCAACACTAAAGTCACTCTATTGTATAATCAAAGTAATAGAGTATTCTCAATAGCAAAATGTGGATACCTTACTCATAGTCTCGATCCAATATTTATAGAGAGAATGTGGAACGGATAAGGAAGGTGGTTGATGACTATTCCTCCTTAATTTCAAGATTTGTGTCAAAGAATCGAGGGAGTTATCAAGCAGTTAACTTACCTTATCCATCTAAGTTTTCTCCCCATGTGTCACTTCCTAAAATGCAAATGTAAATTAAACCATTTTAATATAATAAATTTTTAAAAGAGGTGAAAAGAAAAACCAAATGTAAGTTTTTGTTGAAACGTTAATGAAATGCAAATTTAAATGTAATTGAAACTTAAATGTAATGCAAATGAAATGCATATGTCAATTGAAATGTAGATGTAAGTTTGGTTGAAAAGTTAAATGAAATGCTTAAGTCAAATGAAATGCAATTGTATGTTTAGTTGAAAAGTTCAATGAATTGTGTTGTTACTAGATCCTATAATTAGGGGTATGTGACCTACATTAGACAATAAAAGTGAGTTAAGGGAGTGCTAAAGTTGTTTCCAACATTGCCACTCCAATGCTTAAGTCAGTATATTGTGGAATCAGAGCAATAAAGAGTATTCAGCATAGTAAAATGGGAATCCCTTACTTGTAGTCTTGATCCAATATTTATAAAGGGAATGAGAAACAGATAAGGACGGCAGTTGATGCGCCACTCCTTAATTCCAAGATTTATGTAGAAAAATCGAAAGCGTTATGAGGTAGTTGACTTGCTTTATCCATCCAAGCTTTCCCACTTATGGGTCACTTCTTAAAATGCAATTGTAAATTAAAACATATGAATATAGAGAATTTATCAAAGAGATAAAGAGGAAATGCAAATGTAATTTTTTAAAAAAAAAACATTAAATGAAATGCAAATTTAAATTCAATTGAATATTAAATGTAATGCAAATGAAATGTTTATGTCAATTGAAATGCTAATGTAAGTTTGGTTGAAAATTAAATAAAATGCAAATGAAATGTTTAAGTCAAATGACATGTAAATGTATGGTTAATTGAAAATTTAAATAAATTGTGTTGTTACTAGATCTTGTAATTAGGGCTACTTAATCTACACGAGACAAGAAAAGCGAGCTAAGGGGAGTGTCAAAGTTGTTTCTGACATTACCATTCCAACACTAAAGTCACTATATCATGTAATTAAAGTAATAGAGTATTCTTAATAGCAAAATGTGGATCCCTTACTGATAGTCTCGATCCAATATTAATAGAGAGAATGCGAAATGGATAAGGAAGGTAGTTGATGCCCACTCCCCCTTAATTTCGAGATTTGTGTCGAAGAATCAAGGGAGTTATTAGGCTGTTGGCTTACCTTATCCATTTAACTTTTCTCCCTATATGCCACTTCTTGAAATGCAAATGTAAATTAAACCATGTGAATATAATGAATTTTTAAAAGAGATGAAAAGAAAATGCAAATGTAAGTTTTTGTTGAAACATAAATGAAATGCAAATTTAAATGTAATTGAAACTTAATTGTAATTTAAATGAAATGTTTACGTCAATTGAAATGCAAATGTAAGTTTAGTTGAAAAGTTAAATGAAATGCAATTATATGTTTAGTTGAAAAGTTCAATGAATTGTGTTGTTACTAGATCCTATAATTGGGGGTGTCTGGCCTACACAAGACAAAAAAATTGAGCCAAAGGGGTACCGGAGTTGTTTCCAACATAGTCACTTTGACACTTAAGTTAGTATATCACAGAATTAGAGTAATAAGGATAATTCATGATAGAAAAATGTGGATTCTATACTTAGAATCTTGATTTGGTATTTATAGAGAGAATGAAGGATGATTAAGGAAAGCATTTGATGCCTACTTCTCCTTGATTCTAATATTTGTGAAGAAGAAATGAGAGAGTTATGAGGCAGTTGACTTGCCTTATCCATCTAAACTATCCCATATGTGACTCATTTCTTGAAATGCAACTGCAAATTGAGCCATGTGAATACAAAGAATTTATGGAAGAGATATAATGGAAATTAAACTTTTATTGAAACATTAAATGTAATGCAAATTTAAATTTAATTGATAGTTAAATGAAATGCAAATGTAAGTTTTGTTGAAAAGGTAAATGAAATGCTTAAGTCAAACGGAATGCAAATGTATATTTAGTTGAAAAATTAAATAAAATGTAAATAAAATGCAAATGGAAGTTTAATTATAACACATCGAAACCCATCACGTGACAACCCATCACGTGTTCTTATAGAGAAAAAATACGTTAAGACTCTTAAACATTCTAAATCTTCATAACCTGCAATAACTATTAACCACCATTAAAGTAAACTAACTGACATCATCAATGAATAGCTCAATTGAGTCTCATTTTACAATCCACAAACTATTATTGGGATTATCTTAACACATCTACATTTAATAAACTAGTAATGGCGTAAATGCTAAACCAGTAACAAAACTATCATCCTTCATAAGTAGAATAGTCTTCTAATAATGTTTCATGACTTCAAGTGACATATCCCGCCTAATCACCATAATAGTAGTAATATTCTGTATCATTCCCATCATACATGGAAGCCCCTAGATCCTCATAATATGAAGCATACTCATTCATACTTGCAATTGAAAAAAAAAAAAAATTGGTCCTTGAAGGGTGAGTTAAAGCCTAGTATAAATAATCCACAAGTACATATGCATGATCAAATATAACTTAAATCATATGCATCAATGTAACAACCAAACAAGTAAACAATTAGTTATTATCTTATTTAATTCTCAAATAACAAAGGGGCATTCTTAACCCTACCACACCATATATATATAGTACAGTATTAGGAACTATCACTACAAGCCCTAAAACTCATGAGCCCTTAAATCTATCGAATCATCTCAACAGACAACTTTACTAGGGACACTACCATATATTGATCAATGGGTGCCCTTTAAGGTTTTACCACTATAGGTTCTTAAGCCAAGTCAAACACAATTAACAAATAACTTGATCAAATCCAATATACCATTAATTCCATTTTCTTAACTAACTTCACAAAAGCAGGCAACATACAAGATTACATGTACTTGAAAGGGCAATCTCAACACAACTTATCCTTGCTTAATAGCTATACCAGAACTTATCAATGTATAAAATAACTAATCTTAATACTAGCTTAAGATATTATCTAAGTTATTAGATTTTGTTATTGAATTGTTGTTTGATCATTTCCCTATTTTATTAAAGTTACTAGAGTTGTACTATAGGTTTAAGGTAATGAAAAATAAGAAATAAGAAAAGAAAACATTTAAAGGAGGTTTTTAGGGAACATGGCTATGTAATAAGTCATGTACATGATCATAAGTAAGGAACATAACTATGTACTTTAGCCATGTAACCTTCTGTACACTTTTACTCCACTATACACCCAAGTATAAAGGTGTGTACCTAGCCATGAACCTTCAAACTTGATTTTTCTCCTCAACACAGTATAGGCAAGTACACGAGGCATGTATCTAACTTTATACCTTCTTGTTCTTCTTTGAAAACCCTTCCTAAAGTCATCAATGTTAGTCTCAACAAACCTTAAATGTAATCCAATGCTACAATGTCTAATTTGACATTGTTTATAGCATTAAAATGTGAAATTGGATTGGATTAAACAACTTACTTGTCTGGATCATTTCAACAATCAAAGTCCTATCCCAACCCTCTACTCATGCTAATTTTTTTTGTAGTGCAATTCAAAGAAACCAAACCCTAAATCATGCCACATGTATGAAAACGATGAAAGGAACAATAGGGTTTCTCCTCTACTCTTGAGGGGATGTTGTGCAAAAAGTGTAAAAGAGTTAGAATGACCAAAGAACAATCCTTTTATACCCCTCACACAAATTGACCAAATTTCCCCCTTTATTAAACCCTTTTTATTTAACTTTCCTTGACCTTTATTTTTATTTTTGTATTACTTTTCCTAGGGTTTTACATTAATTGTAAAGTTGAATGAAATGCCAAGAAAATGTAAATTGAAGTTAATGAATTAAAAAGTTAAACGAAATGCAAATGTAGTCTATCTTAAGTTAAATGAAAGGAAGATTTAAATGAAATCCAAGTGTAGGTTGAGTTAAATTAAATAAAATGAAAATTTTAAAAAATGCAAGTGTTGGTTGAGTTATATTAAATAACATGAAAAATTAAATGAAATGCATATGTAAATGAATTCTTGCATGTAATTGTATTAAAAGACAATAATTGAAAATGTAAATGGGATGATAGGCTTTAATTGGATGGGTTTCCATTAGTTCATAATCTTATAATATCTAAGTATGGTGATTTGGTAATATTAGGTTCTTTTGGCATCATAAGGGATTGATATGTGATCCTTATGTGAAAGACTTCATAAAATTTTATTATAATTAATGTCCAAGGTTGTGACAATGATTAATAACTTCATCAAATTCATTAAATTAGCATTTTGCTCAAGTAACCCTAATGTACAGGGTATCCACTAATACCTTACTCAACCATATAGGTTTTAGGTTGATATTAAGAGTCATAGGGTAGATTCTTGGTAATAATTTTCCGAAACCAATTTCTATACTATAGGGTACGGATATGATATCTTCGTATTATATACCTATCTTAAAACCTATATTCTAAAGTATACAAAGTATAGATTCTAGAGTACTCTATATTCACCCAATAATATTTATTAAATAATATAATATATGTTAATGAACGAAAAACACTTTTATATTTTTTAATCAAGAAAAGAATAAAGAAATATTTAACTTAAGTTAAAAAGAAACTGTGCAAACCTAATATAAACACTAAATCTAAAGTTTCCTATCTCTCTATAGATGATAATTTTCATTTTAATTTATTACAAATTCCATAAATCTAACATATATAAAAATTTGTAATTTTACCTATAAATTACTTTTTTAATACAATATAAATTTAAAATATGTTGAAAGATAACAAATTTATAAGTTTTACAAGATATTACATACCTTATAGATTTAATAGCACATAAGCTCTAAAATGATTTTAGGGTGTTACAACGGTTCTAGTTCCAAAATAAAGGAGTCCATACCTTATAGAGTAGGGCATGACTAGAACTTCACACCTTACCTTTCTTATACCTATCCTTAAGTATAGGGTCTAGAGTCTTTTATATATAAATGTATATATGTATATATATATATTCAATTTATCTTTACTAAGACTATTCTTATATAGATTAATAATCAATTAACCACCATTCTAAACTAGGAAAGTTATTTAACAAAATATTTGATTATTGACTTGTACCTAAGTGAGTCTTTTAGGTTCTTTCAATAAGCAAAAACGTAATGCCAATAACATGGTGTCTCTTTCCATGGATTATTTAAATGAAAAATCATGTAATATTATTATTTCTTAACATTAATATAGAAGTTAAATAAGGTTTAGGATTTATTAAAACTTTACTTCTAGTTAGAGTTATCGAAAATTCGATTTAATGAATTTTTCACAAGTTTAATAGCCTAGTTTTTCAATTTCCCTTTCTTTTTTTCAATCTTATTTAAATATTCTTATTCTTATTATCTATTTAGATATTTTTAATTCATTATTGGTCTTCGAGTTTGCTTCTACCTTCTAAGGGTTCTTAACAATCTAAAAGGTAGCCTTATAAATCGAAATCACCATCTTAAGCTTCTTTACTAAGAGATGTCAAAATCATATATAAGGTGTCATATTCCTTCTTGCATGCCAAATCATCATCTCCTCCTTATACCTATTCTTAAAAGTTTCTTTCCCATCTCTTGAATCTCAAATTTTAGTTTCAATGTTCACCACATAAAGCACTTGTTGAACATCAATATTAGCAATCTTCCTAAGCAAACTTAATAAATTTCTAGGGCTTCAAAAATTGAAAACTAATTGGATAATGTACTCAAGTAAAAGATCTTAGTATTCTCTTCCTGTTCAATCGGTTATGAATAATTCTCTATTTTCAATAAAGTGATTAAGATAAAAAAAAAATTGAATAATATTTTGAATATTGTTAAAAGAAACTTGTTACATTTAGTACTCTTTAGTAAGAAAAACAAATTTTGAATCTAAATCTTATCCAAGGAAAAATTTAGAAGAAAAATAATTATTGTTTAACTATGTTGTTGATTATCTAAACTATATTTAAAAGCCAATTGTTAAGGATTTAATTAAGGCATGCTTTAACAAAGTTTTCGAAGTTGGAGTCTTTATTTGGGAAGTGGTTCTGCTAGCTTTTACACTAAACAGTCTTGTTTATCCTATGTTAAGGATATTTGAGATTTTTTTTTCTTGACTAATGAGAATCTTTTTCAGATGGCTAAAATGTTTGGAGAGCATAAACAACTTTATGTTAAGATTTTTGAAGGATTAAGTAGTCCATTTGACCAATGCACATTCCAAGTTAATACTTTCATCTATGCAACAAGTGTAATAAATGATGTCATATTTGCCATTACCCACTATGATTAGAAAATTTATGCATGAGCCTTATGATATCCACAATATGATGAAAAATCTCTATTGATAAGTAAATAGATTGGATTCTTTAAGAGTTTTTAGTTAATTTTATTGTTGAACATATTGATGAAAGTGTATGGAAGATGAGGGTACTTCTCACATTATGAAGGTTGACATGTTTTGCTCTACTCTACCTACTCTTGTAGCACATGCTCCAATCTTATTGCACACCATGCCAAACATTAAAATTTTTCCTAATCCTAGTAACCTGAGATGACTAGCATTGCAGTTGGAGATTTGGTTACATTTTTCAAAACTGGTGGGGTAATGGATACATAACTTTTAAGAAAAATGAAAATAAGAGGCAAGATAATTTGAGTAGTAGTAATAAGTTGAAGAACAGGATGATGGGAGGTGTAGGTTTAAGCTCATTTGTGACACCTATTCTTAACTCTCACATGACCCCTCTTCTAACTCCACTTGCTCCTAAGAAGAGAAGTTCAAACTTGCAAAACATTGAAAGGGAGGTAGGTCTCACATAGCTTGATCTTTTGGTTAGTGGAATCTAATGCCTTCTCAAGACTTTAAGTCACTTTCACACTATGACGTGTCACTTGTTTCACATGTCGAGCCACATGATGTAGACTATCCTAGTTTAGTAATCACGATAGGGGATTTAGATGTATAGATTTAGTTAGCTAGACATAAATTTTCAATATTTTTAAGTAAATGAACTTATTATTATTGTTGAATATTTTGATCCTATGATATATTAAAAAATGTATTGTGTTTTTCAAATATCTTATGAATATGTGAAGTATATATTGACTAGTACTAATTTTGAATTAAGAATTTTTTAAAGCCAAAAAATTAATAATAATAACAACTTCTCTTTGGGGTCTAGAGTTTTAGTTTGCACTTGAGTTTGGTATTTAAGTTTACATTTGGTGTTTAAATATGTTACATCTGATATGCTCTTTTGCTTCTTCTTTTGTTATTGTGGTTTTGTTTGCTAATATATAATTTATGATATCTTTGTGGGGGTATACATTAAAAGAACATTCACATTATGTGAGTCTTCTATTTGAGGTAAAAATGCACTCTTTGAATGCATCTTTAGTGCAAATTGAAATTGCACACCTTATATTGCTTGTAGTGAAATACATGTTTTTACTAAAAAGGTACGTAAAAGGTAGGCATTTTCTTTGTAGAACTCCATGTAAGGTGAAAACGCATTCTTTTAGCGCATTTTCCCTGCCTTATCAAATGAACTTTCAAATCTATTTCTAATGACTTTTTGGAAATAGGAATATATTCATATAGAACTTTAAATTTTAAAATTCAACAAGATTTGAACTTCATTTAAGTAAAAGGTATTCAACCATAAGCATCACATTACATCCATACATACTATCACTATGATTTACATTTTCTTCGATAAGAGAAATAGGCATAAATGAATAAAAAGCAAGAAAAACAAGTGAAAATGAAAAGAATTATGATTTCTACTATGTGCTTGAGAATATAGGAGGAAAAGGAAGGAATTGAGGAGGTGTTTTCATTTCCATTGTTTAGATGGTCTCACAAATCGATCAAACATGACAAGTCCCACCCATTTTCACTGTAGTGGCCTCACCCAAACTCGATAAAGCTAATTTCTTCCCATTCACGAGAACTCCAGGAGAAGTTAGTAAATATATCCATATTAAAATAGAATGTGGGATCCACCAAACAGAAGAAACCACGCTTGCTGCACAAGGGAATGCTACTATAAATACCCAACACTCGGACTTGGCTTAGCGTACTTCATCATTTATCAGTAGCTTTTGTTATATTTACTTCGTTTTGCTTCATTTCTAGAGTAGAGCAGGACCAACTCAGTGGGAATTGCAAATGGACGATCAAATAGCCAAATATATCAGATCAGTTCCAGGTTTGGGGTTTCACCCGACAGACGAGGAACTAATGCTTGCCTTAAAGTCGATGATACTGGGAACATACGACCTTGAACATGGTGTCATCTTCCAGTTTGATGTCTGTAAACACGAACCCCTGGACTTAGCAGTCCTCATTGATGGTAAGTGCCCTAAGTTCCGATCTTAAATTTTATACTTAAGCAACTAGCTCCATTCGCAAGCTGACGAGACATTGTTTATGCTCTGTTTGGATGGGTTGAAGTTCGTGGAAATGGAAGCAAATGGGTTGCAATAAAAGGAAATATTGTGTTTTGCTCTTAATGGTTTTTGGCTATTTCTGTATGAGGTGGAAATGAGATGAATCTGGTGGAAAATGTTGGAAGTCATCTTCATTTTACAATGAAAGAAATCACGGAATTGCTTGTGAAGTTATAGAAACACACCCAAAGAATTGATTAAAATAAAGTTATCCATTAAGGGGAGAGGGAATTTCTTTGGATTCTTCTAACGATTTCCATAAAAATCGAAATAGTTGGGTGATCTCGCAACTACTGGGTGCTAACACAGGGTAACATAAGATGCAATAAGGGTTTCCCGTTAACGGACTTTCCTCAATCCTCTGACATCGATGTCGGAGAGATGATACATTGGCCAGCTTCCCTACGGCGTGTCAATATAAGAAAGATTACACCCGCATGTTAAAATGTCTAATGAAAATTGTTCGATGGTTCTGGCCCGCCCTACTTGATTATTTCCTTCGTGGGAAGTCGATGTTTGAGCAAATGGTTTACGGACCTCATTTTACTATGGATGATCAAACTCTCGAGGGAGTGGATTGCTACAGTTCGATGTGCCACCATTTTATGGTGTGTAACGTATTCCTAAAGATATTCGGAAGAAGAAAGGCATATTGGGCGGTTTATCAAACTCTTCGCGGAGTGTTGCTACAGTTGCGGCCTCTGTATCAGGACTGCCCAACTTTCCCCACAACCGGAGTCATAATTTTTAGTCAAATTTAGGGGTAAAAGTACCGTTGCTTCTACTATTAATTTTTAACAATTGAGTGTCTGAACTATATTTTTGTGATTTAAAGTTCAATTTTTAATTTGATTATGATTTAGTGTAGACTTTCAATTTGGTTGCAATTTTAGTTTTTAAAATTGCAACAAAATTGGAAATAGAGACACTAAATCTAAATTGCAATCAAATTATAAGTAAGAAACTTTAAATTGCAAAAATAAAAGGTCAAACACTAAATTATCAAAATTAAAGGTATAGGCAATTGTGGTGCCTTTATTCCATCAAGTTTCCCTTCGTTTACTCTTTTCATGTGAAAAAAGAAGTTTAAATTGTATTTGTTTTCCTTTCATTTCCCATGTAAGTTGCCAAACATTCTATGTCGTGAGCCACTCCACTCCACAATCGTGTGAATGTAATGTTTAGTTCGAGCTACGAACAGATTATGGAAATTTTAAATTCAATGACACATAAACATGACTTATCATTTTACATCCCAACGAAGTACGTGATTGAATCAAATCATTCGCATGAAAGTCAGTGGATTCATTTCTCTCTTTCCTTTTGCTCTTTTTAGTGAATGCTTTGCATGTTTGTCATATGTAGGCAAGTCGAAATTCAAATCCAATAGTAGGGAATGGTTCTGCTTCAATCGTCAAATGAACAGGTATGGGAATAGCAGACGCCGTGCTCGAGCAACAGATTCGGGCTATTGGAAATCAACTGGCAAGAAAAAGGATGTCATAAATGATGACAATAAGCTTATGGGATTCAAGCAAATATTGGTTTTTCATCAAGGACGTGTAACCAAGAGTGAAAAAACCGGTTGGGTCATGCACGAGTATCACCTAGATCCGAATTTTCTGGGCGACACCAGTCTTGGAGGCTCGGTGTGTACTTCGTTTTATCATTTACCCTGATATTACCTATTATTAGCATTCTTTCTTATCCTACTTTGTGACACTTTTTTTAATGAGATATTCAGGAGTTCTACAACTTTTTCACTTATGGATAGTTGTTCTAGATATTTTGAGAGTGTGGTGTTTGAATATGGAACCTACTAAAATTTCCATTCTTGTGTTTTTTCCATCCTCTTTTCAGGCATAACAAATTTAATAATCATAATTGCCAAATATTAACTTCGAGAGGATAGTTTTGAAAATAAGAAGTGGTGAAGTGCGATGGAAGAAATCATGGCCATGCTTTGTGTTTATGTAGAACAAGTACTACAACTAACGATGCCTATTGTATACCTAATCTTCTGTATCTCATTTATGTACAGATGCCTCTTGTTGTTTGTGAAAGCCGTAACTTAATACAAACACATAAAATGCAGCGGAATTAGGAAAATCACTAACCTCTTGCCATTGCTTAATCCGGAGAGGAACAAAACGTCAAGCCCCGGAACCTTCAAGATCTTCAGAGCACTCAAAAATTTCTCACAAGATGGTAATGTGTTTTTAATAGAATTTTCGTGCTCTGGGACCTTGAATCCATTAGCTATTTATAGAGAAACTTTCCATCAAAGTTTCCTAAAATCATGCTAATGGGTTAATGGGTTAGTGGGTAATGTGGTTGATTAGGATTAAGTGGTTAGTGGGAACATGGGAGTTGTAGTTGATGAAGTTGTGGTTTGTGGTTCCTAAAAATAGGACCACCATACTTCCACTATTCCAACATTCTCCCACTTGGTCCGTATACTTTACTTTAATACCACAAATCCTTAGACTTTAAGAAAACTCAATACACGAATCATGGCGATATTTTCCCTTTATTACTCGAGTAGTATCTTCCATGTATTACAATGTATCAAGTTTTCAAACCTCTTTCCTAATAGCTTAATGAATAAACCTAACGTTTATTCTAGGTCCAAACTTTATTGATATTTCTCCAAATAAACAAAATGTGCACAACAAATATGAGAAATATCTACTCTATAGAGTTTCACTAACACATAATGGAACCAAGTCCCATATTGACAACATGATCCTTAAATCTTTGTGGTGGCATGCCTTTAGTCAAAGGATCGGCTAACATCAGCTCTGTGTTAATATACTGAATGATCACTTTGTTATCTTTAACACGTTCCCTTATGGCCAAATACTTTATGTCGATATGTTTGCTTCGACTTCCACTCTTATTATTTTTAGCCATAAAGACTGCAGCTGAATTGTCACAATACATCCTCAGCGGCTTAGATATAGAATCCACAAGTCTAAGCCCTTCGATGAAACTCTTCAACCATACACCTTGTGAGGTAGCCTCAAAACATGAAACGAACTCAGCTTCCATAGTAGAAGTAGCAGTTAAAGTCTGCTTGGCACTTCTCCATGAAATGGCTCCACCGGCTAACATGAAAATGTAACCTGATGTTGATTTTCGAGAATCAACGCATCCGGCGAAGTCTGAATCAGAGTAGCCAATTACTTCTAAATCATCTGACATAAGCATGTAATCTTTTGTCCCTTGAAGATATCTCAAGACTTTCTTTGCAACTTTCCAGTGGTCAAGTCCCGGATTTGACTGATATCTTCCTAACATTCCAACAGCAAATGCAATGTCAGGTCTAGTACAGACCTGAGCATACATTAAGCTTCCAACAACTGAAGCATGAGGAATGTTCTTCATTTGCTCTTTTTCAAACTCGTTTTTAGGGCATTGGTCCAAATGGAGCTTATCACCCTTCACGATAGGAGCAACGCTGGGTGAACAATTTTTCATCCGAAATCTTTCTAAAATTTTGTTAATATATGTTTCTTGAGATAGACCTAAGATTCCTCTATGTCTATCTCTATGAATCTTAATCCCAATGACATGAGATGCATTACCCATATCCTTCATATCAAAATTTTTAGAAAGAAATTGTTTCACCCCATGTAACATACCCTTATCATTTGATGCAAGTAGGATATCATCCACATATAGGATAAGAAAACAAATCTTACTCCCACTAACCTTTTGGTATATACATTGATCCATGATATTCTCAACGAAACCAAATGAAGAGATAACATCATGAAATTTTAAATACCATTGACGGGAGGCTTGTTTTAATCCATAAATGGATTTCTTTAGCTTGCAAACCAAGTGATCACCATTACTAGAGGAAAATCCTTCAGGTTGTTTCATATAAACTTCTTCCTCTAGATTACCATTTAGGAAAGCTGTTTTCACATCCATTTGTTGTAACTCAAGATCAAATTGAGCTACTAATGCTAATATTATGCGTAAGGAGTCTTTCCTGGATACAGGACTGAAGGTCTCTGTGTAATCAATTCCTTCACGCTGAGTGAACCCTTTAGCAACAAGTCTAGCCTTATGTCTTTCAATGTTGCCCAATGAGTCTCTTTTAGTTTTAAAGACCCATTTATTACCTATGGCTTTTACACCGTCGGGCAACGGGACAAGATCCCAGACTTCATTACTCTTCATAGAATTCATCTCATCTAACATAGCATTATACCATAAATTTGACTCATCACAATTCATAGCTTCCTTGAAAGACTCAGGATCATTTTCAGCTCCAATATTGTACTCAGATTCTTGTAAATACACAATATAATCACTAGGGATTGCTGATCTCCTTTCTCTAGTAGATCTCCTTAAAATTGGGACAACATTTTCTTGTGGATCATGTTGCTCAATCATTTCTTGATTTTGATCTACTATGATTTCCTCAGCAATCTGTGGATTTTCATTGATTGGTTGTTCAACTCCTATTTGAACTCAAGGAGTGTTGTGAACAACAACCAATCTCTCACCTGATGTGGAAGGTAGATCTTGCTCATGAACTATGTCTTGAGATAGATCACTCCCACTTATTGAGTCATTTTCAAGAAATTTTGCATTTCTTGATTCCACAATCCTAGTAGTGTGAGATGGACAATAAAATCTGTATCCTTTGGACTTTTCGACATATCCAATGAAATACCCACTTATAGTCCGAGGATCCAGTTTCTTTTCTTGTGGGTTGTAAACTCTAACTTCAGACGGGCATCCCCATACACGCATATGACGCAAACTCGGTTTCCAACCTTTGAACAACTCAAATGGTGTTTTAGAAACAGCCTTGGTTGGAACTCTGTTTAATATATACGCAGACGTCTTTAATGCTTCAATCCATAAGGATTTAGGCAGTTTAGAGCTACTAAACATACTTCGCACCATTTCCATTAATGTTCGGTTTCTTCTTTCCGCAACACCATTCTGATCAGGTGAACCTGGCATGGTGTATTGGGCAACTATACCGTTATCTTGAAGAAACTTAGCAAAAGGACCCGATGCTTGTCCATCTTCAGTGTATCTACCATAATACTCACCACCTCTATCGGTTCTCACAATCTTGATTTGCTTACCACATTGTTTCTCTACTTCAGCTTTGAAAACCTTAAAGGCTTCCAACACTTCACTTTTATGATGAAGCATGTAGAGATACATGTATCGTGAGTAATCGTCTATAAATGTGATAAAGTATTTCTGACCTTGATTATCCATATCTGGACAACAAATATCAGAATGGATAATTTCTAATATGGCCGAACTTCTTTTGACACCTTTCTTTGACTTGTTAGTCTGCTTTCCCTTTATGCAGTCTATACAAGTACCAAAATCAGTGAAATCTAAATGACTAAGTATACCATCATTCACCAATCTTTTAACTCTCTCTATAGAGATATAACCTAGTCTACGGTGCCATAAGGTAAAAGAATCCTCATTCATGACACATCGTTTAGTACCAGCTTGTACATGCATAACATCATGAGTGGCATTATTATGTAAATTTAATAAATAAAGACCATCCAATGAAGAACCATCACCAATATGATTGGATTTATAAAATAAATCAAAACCATTGTTTGAAAAGTTAAAAGTGAATTCCAAAGGTACAAGTTTTGAAACTGAAATCAAATTCCTAGAAAAACTAGGAACATAGAAGGTCTTTTCAAGAATTAATTAAAGCCACTCTTAAGTACTAATATGCATGTCCCAATAGCTTCCACATGCGATTCTATCTTGTTTCCAGAATAGATAAATCGCTCAGCTCCTACTGGTTTCCGCAGGTTTTGTAAACCCTGCATGGAATTAGAAATATGGATTGTAGATCCAGAATCAATCCACCATGTGTTACAATTCACATCAACCATGTTAGACTCAAAACAAACATATGAGACTAAGTTACCTTTCTTTTCAAGCCAATTTTATGTTTGACACAGTCTTTCTTTATGTGTCCCTTCTTTTTACAGAAAAAACACTTGGACTCTTTCTTGATGTCAGCATTGGGTTGGATTTTACCCTTCCCTTTTCCTTTGACTTGCCGGTTTTCCTTCCTTGAGTAACCATCATTGCATTTTCTCCCATCTCCAGAGTTAATCGGGCCTCCTCTTCTTCACACATGGTCAATAGATCATTATTGTCCATTTGTCCTTATGTGTGTTGTAAGAGATCTTAAAAGGTCCAAACTGTGATGGAAGGGTCGTCAGAATAAAATGCACTAGGAAAGCATCCGACATCTCAATCTCTAGAGCCTTCAAGCAATTTGCTAAATCACGCATTTTGTTGATGTGTTCTCTAACGCCTTTCACAGAAGTCAACTTAGCAGATGTGAACTTCATAATCAGGGTGCTAGCTAGAGACTTCTTAGAAGTCTTAAATTGCCTTTCAAGGGCATCTAGCAACTCTTTGACATTTTTATATTGATCCACTGAGCCACGGACATCCGCAGTGAGTTTGCTCTTAATGAACATGATACTAAGTCGGTTAGACCATTCCCATTTCTCATGAAGATCAAACTCAGCTTGAGTGCTTTCTTCACTCAGAAGTGGCTCATCCTTAATAGTGGCATAGTCAATGTCCAAAACACCCCAAATGAAGAAGTATATTATCTCTCCAAGTGTTAAAGTTTTCACTTGTTAAAATAGGGATTTCTACTTTAGTATCAGTCAAAGGTTGCATAGCTGCAAACACAAACATGCTTAATTCTTAATTTGAGACTATAACATAAATCATAATTTACCAATGCAAATCATGCAATAATGAATCTAGCGACATAAAAATTGCCTGTGGGCTAAATTTTTAATTCAATAAGATTCATTCCTTATAATAGACATTATATTTCTTTTACTTCATAATCACTTTATGAGATCCGTCCTTAATAAGGCTGTTGTGGCTATACCTCAATGCTTTATGGATCATCAAACAAAATAAATGTAAAGTCTAAACATTTCTTATGTGATACCGTATAAATAACTTCGTTCAATAGAGACTGCTTTGGCTAAACCTCAGTCAAACAAAATTATTTTATCACTTGAGATCAGATAAATTTCCAGGAAAAACGCATAGGTTAAACAAAAGGTCCCACTTAAAATCCAGCCTCCTTAGACAGAATTCGAACGAATTCCCCGGAAAGACGTGGAGGGGTCACATTTGTCCCACGATAATGTCTCCTTAGACAAAATTAATCTGACTCAATTTAGACTTTTAAACTTATTGTTTTATGAAGTTATTTAATGTCTATAATACTAAATGTGATTTCTAATAAATAATCCAATCTAATAAGGCTGCTGTGGCTACGCCAAAATTTATTAGAATTATTTAATCACAAGACAATTGCTATTGCTAAACATCATGCAATAACTCTAAATGTACTTAAACAGAACAATATATTGCATGCATAATAAATTCGAAACATACATACAATCACATACCAATTTAAGCACCTTGAACAAATACTAAAATTGCAAAATCCTAATGCAATTTCATTAACGATATTTTAAATAATTAACAAGCTAGTGTATATAAACCATAAATTTATATATACACAAATTATTTAAAATAAATACGGAATTTAATAAAAAATAAAATTCCACAAAAGTTTTTCACAAAACTGTAAGTGAAAATGTTAAATAAAATTGACATGTTAAATTTCAAGAAAAAAATTATTTAAGAAAAATACTAAATAATTTACTTTATTTCCAATTTAACATGTCATAAATTTTTATTTAAAAAAAAAGGATAATACTTGATGTTGGCAAATAAAATCCAACATTATTACTCAATTATTATACTTGAAAATTGAGTAAAAATTAAGTACAAAATTAATAAAAAATTAATTTGCACCATAAAACTCTAATTTAAAAAATTAATTTTCTCCAGAAAAATTGATACAAATAAATGTATCATAAATTTGATAAAAATTTATCAAAACCAATTTAAATTAAAATTGAATTGAAAAGGGAGAAAATTAATTTTTTCGAAATCGCAAGGCAAAGGTTTAATTACGGCTCTGATACCAAATGAAAGCCGTAACTTAATACAAACACATAAAATGCAGCGGAATTAGGAAAATCACTAACCTCTTGCCATTGCTTAATCCGGAGAGGAACAAAATGTCAAGCCCCGGAACCTTCAAGATCTTCAGAGCACTCAAAAATTTCTCACAAGATGGTAATGTGTTTTTAATAGAATTTTCGTGCTCTAGGACCTTGAATCCATTAGCTATTTATAGAGAAACTTTCCATAAAAGTTTCCTAAAATCATGCTAATGGGTTAATGGGTTAGTGGGTAATGTGGTTGATTAGGATTAAGTGGTTAGTGGGAACATGGGAGTTGTAGTTGATGAAGTTGTGGTTTGTGGTTCCTAAAAAAGGACCACCATACTTCCACTATTCCAACAGTTTGCCGTATAAAGTACAAGAAAGATAAGAAAGAAGCTAAAGCCTTCCTCGATCCATAAGCAAGACCATACAATTAGCGTACATGGCAGTCCTCTTGCTACCATACCCGAAAATGAAGCTGAAGAATATCCAGTTAGTGTACCTGCAACTCCTAAGGCTTCCGAAAGTGAAGCTGAAGAATATCCAATGAGTGGACCTGCAACTCATAAGGCTCCTACGACCCAAGCAGACTACAATACATCTTCTGCGGTGAGTGACCAGTTCTTGTCTACTTTGAGTGTACAACTTG
>JBBMOL010001627.1:0-35129 GCA_037954665.1 Laguncularia racemosa | reverse complement strand
AATTACAAGTCATGAATTATAAAAAATAGAGCTTGAAATGTGAAAATGAAAATTTCGTATAATTCTAGACAGATTTCCAAATTTGTTTTGATTCAATGTTTGAGGACAAGCAAGAGTTTAAGTGTGGGGGAAATTTTGATAGAGCCTTTTTTATACTCAATTTTTTATAGTATGAATTGTGTTAATTTATTATTGATTTATAGAAATCATAAGGAATTGGTACTTAATTTTTTATGGTGATAAATAGGTTCAATAGAGTCAATAGTGCTAATTAGTGTTTTAGAGAAGTCTCTGAATTTAGATAAAAGTCAAGGATTTACATCCCCGGCGTCAAGGAAAAAGGGGCTTAAATATACACTGCCGGTGTTGGGAAGTTTTGCACATACGCCGCCGGCGTTGGATCCGGGTTGTAAAATGCTTAGCGAGATTTGTTTGTTATTAGAGATCCAAATAAAATCTTTTAGATTTGATTTATTTTCTAGAGATATATATATATACACTTTAAGACGAAATTAAAACAGACAATTTTCATCTTTTCACTTTTTGATTTTGTTTTTAGTTATGAACATGTGTACCCTAAACAATCTTTTAGCCAAAGGATCATTGTAAACGCCACATTTTCGCCATAAGGATCAATAATAATCAATAATAAGGAATTTCCAATTTTTCCCAATTTTTCTCTAATTTAGCAAAAATAGAAAAAATATTTTTAAAAAATAAAAATAAATAGGAAAAACATCAATTTTGGAAACTAATTTCAGAAATGGCAATAATAAGGGTTAAAATGTTTTTTTACAAATTTTTGAAATTTCAAAAAATACAAAAAAAAAATCGCATTGCATATATGCAATTTGCAAAATAAATAAAATCGCAAAAGTGGGCTAGCTCAGCTGGTCCGGACCAGGGTCAGGCGTGCGCGCGGGGGTACGAGGGCAGGGGTTCGAAACGCGGGGGGAAGTAGAATCCGCGTTTTGCGAATTTTTTCTTTACCTGGGACACGTGGTAACATCTGATTGGCTGGAGCGAACGCACGCGCCAAGCGCATGATCATCTTCAACCTCTGTCCGAGATCGCTGGTGAGGAGAAAAATCCGAATTTCGGCCGTTTTGATTCGATTTTTTTTACACAAATCTAACAGATCTTTAACAGAATTAAGATAAACATTATCCAATTGGAATCAAATCTCAACAAATCGATGGATTTACACGAATCAGAGTTGGTTTGTTTAACCGCAAATCCGATTTGCTTCAATCGGTGGAAATCCGAGCTTATCCAGCTCAATTTTGAATGCCTATAAATAGAGGATGAAGTGGAGAAGCAAAATCACATATCAAAAGTGAGAGAAAGAGAGAAAAAGGAGAGAATCAAAGCTCGCCGGAGTTGTTCAAGACGCGACCACCGATTAAGTGTTGCGTAGCCACCAAGAAGCGTTTTGGAAGCAAACCATTGCCACAGTTGAGTTCCTCACCCCCGAGAAACCTAATGAATCGACACCTTAACTGCTGCAAAAGACCGTCAGAACGCCGTCAACGAGCACTCCTAGCCGCTGCATCCGATCGACCCGACCCGACCCACTTCGATTCGATCCGACCCGACCGAACCGACCCGGATTCAGGTAAATTGAATTTTCCGATTTTTCTTTAATACTTTTATTTATTTGGTTTATTTTATTTATTTCGAATTAATTTATTTACTTATTTGTTATTCATATTTCAATAAATAGAAAAAATGTTAGAAATTAGATTTTTTTAGGATTTAATGATATAAAAACAATAATAATAATAATAATAAATAATAATAAAATGTAAAAATTTACAAAGAAAATAATAAAAATATTAGAAAAATGATAATAAAAATTTTAGATTTTAAAATATGATAGATAAGAATCTAGGAAGAAATTTTTAATAAAAATAAAAATTTAAAAATTATGAAAAATTAAAAAAAATTAATAAAATTATAAAAAAATTAAAAAAAAAAATAGAAATTTATAATTAGTAGAAATGAGTTGAAAAATAGAAAAGAATAAGTTTTATCCCTTAGAGAAAAGTCATTTTCTCAAATAAATCCAAAATTGGTGTTTTTTTCTTAAAATATCATTTTCAAAAATCAAATTATCAAGCTTAGGCTTAGATTTTCTTAGAAAAATCCTAAAATGGTTAAAAACATAAATCAAAAGAAATTTCACAATTAAAATTCACAAACACACTAAATCTTTTCAAGAAAAGCGAACTACGGCTTATTTGATCTTAAATAGCAGGTACGTAGGCACCCATTTGGGGCAACCTTAAAAAGGAATAAAAATCATTTTCCTATAATAATTCACTAAAAAACACAATAAAAGACAACAAAAATAAAATGAAAGACATTTCTAGATAGAGTAAATTTTAGGAGATTAGGTGGTAACCTTAGGGTTTTAATAGGTTAGCCTCCGAACTTAGAAACTCTGGTTTTCCCTTTTCCTCTTTTCACAAAAACGAGAAGAGGAAATCACGACGACTAGTAGTCTAAATTGAGATTTATCTGCTCAATTAATCCTAATTCAATTTTTCCTAACCACAATTGGGTGGTGACTCCAAAATTAAACGAAATTCCTAACTCAAGTCAAGGATCTATATTAGATGAGCATATGGTCTAGTCTAGATCGGATTAGGAATGGGAAATTGAAAAATTAGACTCAACAATCATTAATAGTTTAGTTCTTTAAGAATTGTGGGATCTAATTGATTTGTTTTTATTATATTCTTTATTTTTAGGTATTTATATATCTTCTGAATGTTTTGTTATTATTATCTTGTTTGATTGGTATGAATTAGAGCTCTTCTATTCAATTAGCAAGTTAATATATTATCAATTAAAATGTCAGATCCGTAATTGTTTGATAGTTCTAATCTTTGTGACACAATAACATGTTTGATTATAGATAAATAGTCAAATTCATGTTATGGAGATATATAATCTTGTTTAAATAGGTTATCTTATAATTTACTGGCATGAATTGGTGGTCTCTCTTGTTTTTAATGCTATTGATAGATTAAATCCTAAGAGCTTATTTAGGGTTGTTTAATCAATAAGAGAAGTAATTAAAGAGAGCTTGTTTTGATTATCAAGAAAGTAAGGAGAGCTAGGTTATTAGATCTTTGTTAATAACCATAACCAGTTTATCTGAGATAAATAATAGAAAATATTTGCATCAATGATGAGTTCTATGAATTAAACTATAATGATACCTTTGGTTAGGCTTTCATCATTATTAAATTTTATTATCTGATTTCAGTTTTATTTGAATTTACAAACAAAACCCCTATTCTTCTTTTTCTCTCTATTTTCTTTTAATAGAAATAAATTTAACCAATCCATGTGGATACGACCCTACTCACTACTGTATACAAATTATATAATTGTTTAGGAGTAGGTTTTAATTTTGTTGGATTTGACACCCATCAATCATTTTAGGGTTAACTTTTGATTCTTTTGTGAGATAAACACTTTTAGAGAATAGTTTTCTCTGTTTTCTCGATTGTGCGCAATTGAGTTTTTTCAAGGAATAACTCATAATTATTCTTTACTTGTTCGTGAGACCAATCCTAGAATTGGCCTTATATTGTTTACACTTTCTGCGCTGCATCAATTGGTATCAGAGCAAGGCAATTTCTTGCGGAGATGTCAAACTCATCAAGGTAATGATGGCGGTCGTGTTCTTAACGGTGTTCAAGATGCGTGATCACAAGGAGCCCATCAATGGGTTTCGAGGGCGGAGTTTGACGCTATGCATCAGAAGGTCGGGCATATGGAACGGCGCCTTGATGAACTGATCGAGTGTTTTAACACCATAGCAGTAGACCCCAATAGGGTTGGGGGTGTTGGTAGGAATCCGTCGCGAGGAACTGATGTCTACGGTGGACAGGTGGTTCAACTTGTTGTTGAGAACAGATGGGGACGAGTAGAGGATGACGACTCTAGCGATAAATACGAGGGCCCGTATGGAGGTAGACCATAGCGAGGACACGGTGGTAGCTATCGCCCGATTCAGTATGGAAACAACTAGAGAGACGGTGATTACCAGAGAAACCATGGCGGGTATGATCAAGGAGACAGGGGAGATTACCGCCTGAAGGTCAACATCTTGTGGTTTGACGGCAGCCTTAATATCGAAGGTTTCCTGGATTGGATTGCCGAAGTTGGATCGGTTTTTTCGACTACATGGAAATTCCGGAAGACCGCTGGGTTAGATTAGTGGCATGTAGACTGAAGAGTGTGGAGCCTCGGCATGGTGGAAGAGGCTGTAAAAACAGGAGGCAGAGAGAGGGTAAGCATCCGGTGAGAACGTGTATCGCATGAAACAGTTGTTGCAACACGACTTTCTCCCTCCAGACTATGAGCAGATATTGTTCCAACAATATCAGCGGTGTCGTCAGGGGCAGCGGTCAGTGCACGAATATACCACCGAGTTCATGAGATTGGCCGAATGGAACAACTTGAAGGAGAGTGAAGGCCAGCAAGTAGCACGATACGTAGAAGGCCTGAAACTCCAGATCAAGGATAAAATAGGGGTTACAATGGTGAGGAACCTGGTTAAAGCGAAGAACTTGGCCCTCCGAGCTGAATTGATGTTGCAAGAGCAGAGTAGTAGGTACGGAGGTGGAAGAAAGGGGTATGTTAGTGATGCTGTAGGTAGTAGTAGTAAGTCGGGATTTAAGAAGAACAAAGGTGCTACACACAAACCTAGTGAGGAAAGCGCCAAGAAAGAAGAAAAGATTGAGGGAAAGAGACCGATAGAACCTAGGGGAACCCAGAGGTAGGTAACCCATATGCCAAGCCTATCTTGGGTAAGTGTTTCCGATGTAATCAACCTGGTCATAAATCAAGTGAATGTCCTGCTAGGAGGAGTGTTAACATTCTTGATAGAGGGGATCAAGATGAGATATGCTGTAAACCTGATGGAGAGGATGATTATTATGAGGAGGAGGAAGAGGGTGGTAGAACCAACCTATGTGATTAGGCGGATGATGCTAACCCCGAAATAGGAGGAGATCACGCAACGACACCAGTTGTTTCGCACGAGGTGTACTATTGGTGGGAAGGTGTTCGAACTGATAGTAAATAGTGGAAGTTGTGAAAATATCATAGGAAGTGAAGTTGTGAAGCAGTTGCAGCTACTTGTCGAAAAACACCCAAATCCATACACTATAGGATGGATCAAAGCTGCTGAGAGGATAGAGTTGAAGGACAGATGTGGGTACCATTTCTCAATAGGGAAGTACCGCGATGAGGTCTTTTGTGATATTGTGGACATGGATGCCTGTCATATCTTATTTGGCAGGCTATGGTAGTTTGATGTGAACGCACAACACGCGGGAAAGGAGAATGTGTACAGGTTGCAGAAAGGGGGTGTGAGGTATACATTGTTACCGCTGAAGAAGGAGGGACGCTCGAAGGAGAAGAGGGTAGAAAGTCGTTCTTTCTTAACCGTCACCCAATTGGAGGAAAGACTTGGTTGAAGATTTAAAGGAGTCACTGGTGGTCCATGCTCTAATAGTAAAAGATGTGTCGGTTAGAGAAAATGAAGCTAGTGTGGAAATACCTGAAGCAGTAAAGAGTTTACTGAAAGAGTATAAGGAGGTAGCTCCTGATGACCTACCTGAGGGTCTACCGTCTTTGAGGGACATCCAGCATCAGATGGACTTGGTGCCTAGAGCAAGTCTCCCAAATTTACCACACTATAAGATGAGCCCTAAGGAAACCGAAATTCTGCAAGATAAGGTCCAAGAGCTATTGGACAAGGGGTTTATCTGGGACAGCCTGAGCCCGTGTGTGGTCCCAGCATTATTGACTCCCAAGAAAGATAGGAGCTGGAGGATGTGTGTTGATAACAGGGTTATCAATAAGATCACAATAGGATACAAATTTCCCATACCACACTTGGAGGATATGTTGGACAGGTTGAGCGGAGCCACTATCTTCTCCAAGATAGATCTGAGGAGTGGATACCATCAAATTCGGATCCGCTCTGGAGATGAATGGAAGACGACGTTCAAAACAAAAGAGGGGTTGTATGAATGGTTAGTGATGCCATTTGGTCTCAGTAACGCACCAAGCACCTTTATGCGTGTGATGAATCAGGTATTAAAACCCTTTAATGGTCGCTTCATTGTAGTGTATTTTGATGATATCTTAGTGTTCAGTAAATCTTAGGAAGAACACCTTGAACATTTGAGGTGTGTTATGTCTATGTTGAAAGAGAATAAACTGTATGTCAATTTAAAGAAATGCACATTTTTGTCAAGGCAACTATTGTTCCTTGGGTTCATAGTCAGCAGTGAGGGGGTGATGATGGATAATGAGAAAGTGAAAGTGATTAAAGAGTGGCCTACCTCAAAAGCGGTCATTGAGTTGAGAAGTTTTCTAGGCTTGGCTAGTTTCTACAGGAGGTTTATCAAACACTTCAGTATAGTCGTTGCCCTCTTAACTGAATGTTTGAAGAAAGGGAAATTCGATGGGGTGAAGAGGCTAAAGCGAGTTTTGTAAACCTGAAGAGACGATTATGTAGTGCCCCTGTATTAGCGCTACCGGATTTTGATAGGTTATTTGAGGTGGATTGCAATGCCAGTGGAGTTGGGGTTGGTGCGGTGTTGTCATAAGAGAAAAGACCAATAGCATTCTATAGGGAGAAGTTGTGTGAAGCCAGGAAGAGTTGGTCTACATATGATAAGGAGTTCTATGTCGTGATAAGAGCTCTAAAAGTATGAGAACATTATTTGGTTGGAAAGGAGTTCATCTTGTACTCGGATTGCGGGGATTTAAAACACTTGAGCAGCAAACTCGGACAAGTAAGGACATGCATGCAAGGTGGATTGAGTTCTTACAAAGATTTCCTTTCAGATTGATGCACAAGTCAGGTGTGCAAACAAAGTGGCGGATGCCCTAAGTAGAAGAGCTGATATCCTACTCATTCTGAGTGCGGAAATTGTCGGGTTTGAAAGGCTAAAGGAGTTGTATGAAGGGGATGGAGATTTTAAAGAAACATGGAGTAAATGCGCTAACACGGAGCCTTGTAATGACTACCATGTTCACAATGGATACTTGATGAAAGGGAATTAGCTGTGTATTCTTGAGTCGTCCTTATGGGAAAAACTTATTCGAGACCTGCACGGTGATGGATTGGCAAGACATATGGGCAAAGATAGGACCTTAGCTGCAATTGCTGAAAGGTACTTTTAGCCTCGGTTAAGGAGGGATGTGTATAGAATTGTGGAAAGGTGTTATATTTGCCAAGTGTCGAAGGGACAATCCTAGAACACTGACCTGTATACTCCTCTCCTTGTGCCGGCGAACATTTGGGAGGACCTGTCGATGGACTTTGTACTTGGTTTGCCTCGTACCCAACGAGGTGCTGACTCTGTTTTTGTTGTAATTGACAGGTTTTCCAAGATGGCACACTTTATTCCCTATAGGAAGACCGCTGATGCACGGGTAATCGTACAGCTATTCTTTAAGAAAGTGGTGCGCCTACATGGGTTCCCAAAGTCCATCACCTCTGAAAAAGATAGAAAGTTCCTTAGCCACTTTTGGAGGACTTTTTGGTACATGTTTGACTCATCCCTGAATTACAGCAGTATAACTCACCCTCAAATCGATGGTCAAACAGAAGTAAACAACCGGACCCTTGGGAACCTCATTAAAAGCATTTTCCATGAGAAGCCAGGGAAGTGGGATCAAGCATTGGCTCAAGCTGAGTTCGCTTACAATAGTTCTGTCCATCGAACTATTGGAAGATCACCGTTCTCGGTAGTGTACACCAAAATGCCACAACACGCACTGGACCTGATCAAGTTACCTAAGGGTATGGTGGGTGACGTCGCTGCTAAGCATATGGCTGAACAATGCCAACCACCACAGCAGAAGTCAAACGGAAGATAGAAGAAGCCAATACCCGATATAAAGGGGCTGCGGATAAACATAGGCGGAAGAAACTGTTTGACGTGGGCGATCAGGTGATGGTTTATCTTCAGAAAGAGCGTTTTCCTGCAGGCAAATATAGGAAACTCAACCAAAGAAATATGGCCCTTATGAAGTAGTGCGCAAGATAAATGACAACGCGTATATTGTAAAGCTCCCCGAAGATATGAACATCTTGCGCACTTTTAATGTAGCAGATTGATCTTTTTTCCACCTTGACGACAGACCATTATAATCCTGAAGAGAACTCAGGTCGAGTTCTTCATTGGCGGGAGAGAATGATGCGGGCATTGTAGCTAACACGGGCTGATTAGGCGTGTCTTTTCCAAGGCATGACCGTGTAATGTATCTAGCAGTTCCCAGAAATATACACGGCCAGAAGGCACAACCGTGTGTTGTGTCAGGATGACTCCCAGAGACATACATGGTCTGATATACGGCCAGGAGGCATGACCGTATGTTGTGTCAGGATGATCCTAGAAATATACACGATCACATACACGGTTCAAAGGAACGACTGTATAACGCGCCTGGAAGATTCCTTAGAAACAAACACGGTCTGATACACAACCGTATATAAGGTAGATGACGGACGTGTATACATATATTTATTTCCACGTGTACATATTTTATCTCCTTGTTAATTATTTCCCTAAGGACTATATATAGCTGCTAGGTCATTTTAGAGTTAGCTTTTGATTCTTTTGTGAGATGAACACTTTTAGAGAATAGTTTTCTCTGTTTTCTCGATTGTGCGCAATTAAGGTTTTTTAAGGAATAACTCATAATTATTCTTTGCTTTGTTCGTGAGACCAATCTAGAAATTGGCCTCGTATTGTTTACGCTTTTCGCGCTACGTCACATTCCCATCCTTAGTTGTGAGTTAACATTATAAATCTCTCTAAAATGCCTTGCTCATTGAGGTATATGATATGATGACATATCATTTAGAGGTGCAAACAAGGCATGGTATATAAATATGTGACCAACAAGAAGAGCACGTACTAACTAATAGGAAATCAAAAGAAGACAAAATAGAGAAAGTAATATAAATGCTAATTGAAAATAAAGGAAATGATTTTGTTTTTATAAGGATAAAATTCTCCATTGTCTATATTTTCCATAATTGTTAATCATCATCATCATGAATGCTAACGACTATCTTCTAGGATTATTTACCACTAAAATATACAATATTTTTATAACGTAATGTACTATTTGATAACTACAAATCATTTTCTTTTTTTTTTTAATAAATATTGAATAAAATCCTAACAACATAAATTATGACATATGAATTAATTGATGATGGAACAGAACAGAACAATTAACGATTTCGAGCTATTAATAAGAGTGTATCTGAAAATAGATCATGAACCCAAGAGTAGTATACATGGTTCCTCTTTGCCTCTTGCTCAAGCTTGTAAAATGCATGCTTAAAAGGCTAGTTAGAGTAGCCAAAAATGGGTCTTGATAGGCTATATGTTAGAGCTCCATTAGTCCAAAGCAAAAATCATCTTTCCAAATGATCCTAGATAAAATTCAATTTCATTCTCTTCGAATGTTACTATCCATCAGTTTGGACTTTAAAGTGATGGTCAAGTCCATACTCATTCACCTAGGGGCTTTGATGTTCTTGAGATTGATTTTGATTTGAATATTTGATGACTTGATAAACCATTCCACCTTCCTTGTGGGAATTTACATAGATGTACACTTAATATAAAAAGTGTATTTGTTCAATTCAAAAATTAAGGGCATTTAAGACAAAATATACTAAAGCATTAATGGAATAACCATTCCATGAATATTACCAAATATATAATGGACTAAATTTCTATCTCAATTCCATTCCATTCTATTTTTTTTTGTATTCCAATTCATTACATTCCAAACCATTCTTGTGTATCAAATGTAATATAAATACTTTTGAAAAAAATCAAGTTAAGTTCAGTTACTTGAGTAGTTAATTAAGTCAAAATTTTTGGGTTTTCCCATATTTGGTGTTAATTAGCTCAAAAGCCTAATCAGCTCAATTTGAGTGCACTGTTATTTTGGGTTTTTAATATTAATATTATTAAAATTAGAATAAAAAGTATTATTTAGACAAATTGAGTTTAAACAAGCAATTAAGTCAAACTCAAATTTGTTAAGTGTTATTTCGAGTTGTGTACAAACTCAAAATTTTAAACTCAACTATACTCAAATAAGCTTAAACTATAAAATTTTGAATAGAAACGACTCGAATTAACATTATTTTGTTGCACCATCTCGGTTTAGGCTGAGTTTCAGAGTTGGTTGAACCCCTTACAAATTAGAACTTCTATCAAATGAGTTTGGGTATCTCACCAGGCATTGGGTTAAATTTTACTTTTTCTAAATCCCGCCAATGATGCTCCTTTTTAATTAAGTACCGGTTTACTCCAATTTTGTATATCCCACGTGGATAAGATGTAACTTTTTATTGTTCATGTCACTTGGGGGTGATGAGGATAGCTTTTGCTTTTCAGCAACTCGAATAATGTCCCAATCGAAAATATTTATCAGTACAATAAAGGACATAAATATTATTTATGATTATTCACCCATAAAAAGGTTATATTAAAAACCTTAAACTAAAATTAATACGGACTTTAAACATTTTTTCAAACAGCATAATTAAGGATCCCTATTTTTATTTCCTCATGAAAGATTTACAAGTTACTTTCTTGGGGAAAGAGGAGTTCATTGACTCTGATAAGGCAAAAGTAATTAACCCCTTTTTTCCGTTCATTTTTTTTTGTCAATGATAGGTGAAATTCCACTTTGGGAGGAATATATATTTGATGCAAGCATCAAGGGATTCGGCAGTTTTAGTGAGATATCTTCGGATTGTGACAGTGCTCCGAAGAGATATTTCTTAGATAATGAAAAGGAGGGGGTTGTTTTCCCTCTTTAATATCAGATTTCTCGATATAGTTGAAAACCTATGGATTTTATGGTCTCATACCAGAAAATCCTAGTCACATCCTCCACTCTATTCCGTTAATTAACGGAGTAATCAGTAAATATTGCAATGGTTTTACGATATCTAGTAACATCTTCTGTACCCCGAGCCCAAGGTCCTTTTGCAACATAAAGGTTGAATTTTTTTTATGCGAAAACATAGTGAAACCCAATTAACTAAAAACTAATATAAAAATTTAAATTAGCTTAATAATTTTTTAAAAGTCTTTTTTATTAATCCCAACCCATTTTAAATTTAAGGAAAAATAGTTATTTAATAGATTAATTAAGTAAATTATGAATAAGGGGGTAAAATAAATTAAAACCATAAGTTTATGGTAGTTAAAATAAAAATTTTAAATAAATATTTAAATCAAAATATTTATTCTAAGTTTATATAAAACTATTTTAGTTGAATCCTTAACTAAAATTGTCACACGCATATTAAACAAATCGAGAAATTAAAATTGCCCCTCCTATAAGTTCCATCACTTAAAATATGTTTTTTTTTTTTTTTTCTTTAGCCAACTTGAGCTTCCTTTTTTTTTTTCTTTCTTTCTTTTCCTTCCTTGTACAAAGTCTAACTTTTTTTAAAATTTCAAAAAAAAAAAAAAAAACCCCATAAACCTTTTGTAGGAATCAAATTTCAAATCTGGGACCATCAACGCAATTCCTTAAAGCGAGCCATACAAATCAAAACCTCACTCGCAAGGTAAGTTTTCAACCCCAAATTTTCACTTACAACTTTAGAAGTTAATCCGAGTTTTTTAAAACTTAGGAAAATAGTAGAAAAAGTAGAACTATAGTTGTTGAGGTGGTCTTAGTACAATAAGGATATAATACTTTTTTTTTAAAATTTAGGTGAGAATATTGACTTAACTTAATAACTGATGTTTTATTTTGCCCTTTAAAAGAGAAAATAAGACCAAGGTGAGTAGGAATTCAATAATTTTAATAATATTATCTTTATTCAATGTAAACTATAAATATTTTTAATCATGGAGTTTCTGCTGTGGATAGGAAGATTGTTAATTCGGGGTTAGAAGAAGAAGGAAGACGATGGAGTGATTTTAGAGTGGCTGTTGCTGTTGTTTTTGTTTTTGTGTTTGTATGTGTGTTTATGTTTCCTGTGTGTGTGTTGTGTTTTCTATTCTCTCTCTTGTGTGTATGTTCATTGTGTGGGGTGTGGTTTGTAGTGTGTGTTGATATTTTTTTCCTTAAATCTCTCTTTCTTTTTTAGATTAAAGGTTGTACAGCTATTGTAAATCTTTTTCTTACTTAGTTTAAGCTAATTATTCTCCTAATTTCAAGCTCAATTTTATAAAAAAAAGTCTCTTTTTATATGCTTTGGGAAAAAAAAAAATTGTGATAAATAAAACCTTTCACTTTTCAAGTTGGTATCAGAGCCTACCCCTTAAAATTTTTAAACAAAATCTAAATGAGTGAAAGAAAGGGGTTGAATCTTTAGAATTAAATTCAATTCCAAAAAATTTGCAATTTGAAGGTGTTTTTAATGTTGGGAAAAATTCTAAATGAATCAAAAATAGAGTTTGTTTTTCAACTAATGGAGTCATATTGCCAAAAAGGGGGAAAAAAATTCTTTACATTCGTGGCAAGATGAAAAACCAGATGGGGTTGGTTTATGAGGAATGAAAAAGGTATGCTAAAAAACCCAAACGTGAAATGAGGGTATTAAAGTCCATAAGACTAAAATAATAAAAGGGATTTACGTCTACCTATTGCTCTGAGACTAGAGTGGATTATTAAAAGCTTTTTATGAGGGGAATGATGAATTACAAGTTTTTTTTTTCCTTGAACCAAAAGGCTTTCAAAAGCCAAACAAAAAAGAGAAGTCTCTCTCTATTTTTTTATGGAGAATTGGTTGGATTTTTCGAGAATTAGACCATCGGATAAAGTGGTCATGAAAGATCTTGATGATGTAAAACAGTCAAAAATCCTTGAATGATTGTGAGTGCATATATTTCTCCCTACTTGTAGTGATTTTGAACAAGTTGTGGGGAAATTTTGCACAAAGAACTAGTTCTAGGTTTGGAAGAATGTTATTTCATTAAATTCAACAAGAAGCATATGTCATGGGCTTTGAATGCAAATATTGGAAACACTGAAGCTGCAATAATGATGACTCAAAATAACCCAAAGACTACCAAAGTTATGGAAAAATTAAATCAAGTGTACGCATTATAATTGGACCGCCATACAATGGGCGTTGTTATGAACTTGTTAGATATCCAGAATGATGGGATCTAGTAAGCATCTTAGAGAAAGAATTCCAAGAACTTAGTCTTCTATTACTGAAGTAATGAAAATACTACTAAAGAAGGTTTCGTGTTGATTAAACTACAAAAACATTGTGTTAAGGCTTTGAAGTTTTTGTACCTATTTTTAATAATGCATGGTAATTGATTCGATGCTTTTGTTCATGTAATGCTTGATTCAAGACATGTTACAAATCTTAGAACCATTTTAAGAATCCTAAATCATTAGGGAAATTCTTTATCACCCTAATCTTTTAAACCTGATTTTGGTTTTGGTTATTCCATCTGAATTTTAATCTCTTAGATTATAAACCTTGATTTTGGTTGGTTATTTCTTTATTCCCTATTTGTTTGAACTGTTGCCTTTCTATTTCTGTTGTGTGTTGTAAAACTTGAAAAAAGTATAGAGCTTTATTTCCATTAAGATTAAATAAAGTCTTTTTTCTATTTAGGGTCATTCATTTGATGTGTGGGTCTATCCAAATTTCAACATTAAGTGGTTCGTGTTGGTTTGTTACTTTTATTGATGACTTTTACTTGGATGACTTGGTTGTGGTTAATGAAGTCTAAAAAGTGGAGTAAACTTGTTATTTTAGAAATTTCAAAAAAATGGTCAAAACAGTATAATGGATAGATTTAGTTCTATGAAGTGATAATGGAGGGGAGTACAAAGTTCTAAAATTAAACGGTTTTTAGAAGTGCAACAAATTGTTATGCAAACAACTAGTGATAATACCCCTAAAAAAAAGGAGTCTTAGAATGGAAAAAGCATTTACTAGAAGTTGTTCAAGCTATTTTAATTGAAGCAATATGGTTGCCTATTGGGGAGAAGCTCTTATGTTTGCAGTTCACTCAATTAATCAAACTCCTTCAAGCCCATTAATTTTCAAACACCATTTTAAAGCATTATGATGTTTTGGTTACTTAATGTTTCATCATTTACTTCCTCATGTTTTTGGGGTGTTGTATTTGCCTTTCACAAACTTAGCAAAATAAGTTGGCCCATGAGCTTTAGTTGTTTTTTCCCCCTAGGATTATGCCATGCATAAAAAAGTCTACAAGTGTTATCATCCCCCCAACACAAGTATGTTTGTAACAATGGATGCAATTTTCATGAAGATTCAATGTTTTTTCTACAAATTCTAAACTTCAAGGGGGTACCAAAGGAAACTTAGAATCTTTGATTATAGCAGTGATGTTGCTTTAGACCTTAATATGGATAAAGAATGGAAATTGTTGAAAAAAAAATTAAGACAACTAGAATTGAAGAGATAATTGAATCACATAATAAAGTTTTCTAATGAAGAAGTTGAATTTTTTGTTGTACATCAACCAATCGCCTTCGAGGATTTTCTTATTCTTGAAATTGAGTTACCCAAAAAATAATACCAAATTGAACAATAGAGGTATTCTTAAACCAAATATGAACCTAAAATCTCTAGATAGTTAAATTCCTATGAGCCATTTTTGTCTAACTAAAATCTATCTAAATCAAATTAATCATTTGTGAATCAAATTATCTCTATATATATTCCTAACAATGTGTAAGAAGATTAGCTAATCCAAGATGAAAGATGTATTAATGGAGGAAATGAATCTTTGGCAAAAAAATAAAATTTGGATTTGGTTTATTGTTTCCCTGGGAAAGAAACCATGGTTGCCCAAGGATTTATTCTATGAAGTACAAAGTAATGGCACTGTTGAACGATTCAAAGCAAGATTAGTGGGGAAAAGGGTTATACACAAGCCTATGGTATTAATTAAGAAGACTTTGCACCTTTCTAAAACAAAAAATTTTTTTTAAAACATTGTCTTTGCTACAAACTTAGATTGGCCCCCCACAAAAAATTTGATGCAAAAAATGCTTTTTTTAAAGGGGGAAAAACTAAAGAATTTACTGGAACTTCCCCTAAGATGTTGACACCACAAAGACATAGCCAAGGTTGTAAGCTGAAGAAATCATTATAAGGTTAAAAAATCTCCAAGGCAGGGGTTTGGAAATTCACAAATCTTGAAGCATTAAATATCAAAAATGCAACTCATACCACACTTTTTTTTTTAAAAAAAAAACAGGGGAAAAATCATGCCCTTCGTTATTGATCTGGTGGGTTCAGGAAATGATGCAAAAAAAAGAAGGCAAACAGGGGAAACTGTCAAAAGAATTTGAAATGAAAAAACCTTGTTCCCCTTAATATTTTTTTGGGGAAATTAAGCTCTAATTCTCAAGAAAATATGCATTAGATTTTTTACAGGAAACTATAGTCAAATTAACCATAATTCTCCAATAAAGAAGGCTTAAGTTATTTTGAAGCAGATCGGGTAAAAAGTTGAAAAGGAAGATATTGAGACTTGTGGAAGGTTGATTTCTTAGCACACACAAGACCAACCTTGCCTAGCATTGAGTGTTGTAAGTCAATATAGCACAACCCGTGAAAACAAAAAATGTTGTCATGTGTATTTTTTGATATATAAAATTACTTTGGAAAAAAGGGAAATTGTTTTCCAAACTGTGAATATCAAGATTTGGGTGTATACAATCTATTTTGGAGGAGCAATAGAAATGGAGATTACTTTAGGTTACTTTTCTCTTGTGGAGTAACTAGTTATTTGGGGAAGTAAAAAACAAAAATTTGTTGCTCAACAAGTGCAAAACTGAATTTGGGGTATGGGGCTTAGACTTTTGAACTTTTTGGGGAAAGCTCCTTTTAGATCAAGAAAGGTATTTTCTTATCTAGAGAAAAATGCAATAATTTATTACAAAAACTAGTATGTTTTCATTTAACCCCTAATTTTCCCCAAAGAAGAAGGCTTGAAGTATGTATTGACACAGTTAATACCAATTGACAAAGGAAGATATCAAAAACTTGTAGGAAGGTTGATTTT
The DNA here is from genome assembly GCA_037954665.1 of Laguncularia racemosa. Classification (NCBI taxonomy): domain Eukaryota; kingdom Viridiplantae; phylum Streptophyta; class Magnoliopsida; order Myrtales; family Combretaceae; genus Laguncularia; species Laguncularia racemosa. The sequence continues at coordinate 19,029 of JBBMOL010001627.1, read as the reverse complement.
CTTAGCAACACAAGACTAGACCTTACCTATGCTTTGGGGGGGGTTTTAAGTCAATATAGCACAATCATAGTAACAACATATGAAGTTGTCATGCGTATTTTTTTAGATAATAAAACTACCCCTAGAAAAGGAATATTGTTCACCAAAGATGTGAAATACATGATGTTAGGGGTATACAGATGCTGATTTGGCGGGCAATAGATGATCGAGATCTACTTCGGTTTTTTTCACATTTATGGGAGGTAATCTAGTTATTTGGAGAAATAAAAAACAAAATTTTGTTCCCCCCCTCAAGTGTAGAAGCTGAAATTTGGGGGGGTGGCACTTAAACTTTGGAAGTTTGTAGCTAAAGTCCTTCTCAAGAGTTGGGTTATTCTATAAACACTAAATTTAATTGTATTACAATAATAGAGCTGCAGTAAAAATAGCCCATATTCCAGTCCCAAAATGACTTAAAAAAACTTTGGACCACGATGCATATGGTGTGTGCCTTTGTTTCTATGTGTGTATAATCATTGGGGTGGGGGTATTCCTAATGTGTGCGTGGTTTGTGTTTTGTTTCTATTTTTTGTGTATTTTCCATTCATGCATGTGTGTATGGCTTCTATTTCTATGTATGTGTGTGTGTGTGTGTGTGTGATCGAAGTTTTAATTTGGGGTTTTGCAATGTGTGTGTGATTTTGTGTGTATGTTTGTCCGTCGGTGTAGTGTGTGTGTTGCAATTTGCTAGATCGTGTATAGTGTTTCTTTTTTTTGTGTATGTGTGTGTGTGTAGCATCAACAGGAGGGGTTTTTCTAAAAGTGTGTGATTTGCATGTGTTTGTTCCATGTGGAATTTTTTTTTTTCGTCATATGGTGTGTCTTGCAAGTTGTTGATGTGTGTGTGTGTTTCTACATTGTAGTGTTCTATGCATGAATTGCTTTTGCAAGGGTGGTCTTTGTGCATGGTTTGTTTCATAGGAGTGTGTATTTTCCAATACCTTGTTGCTCTATGTGTGTTTGTATGATGCCATGTGTGTGTTTCCGATGTGGTGTTGCCGTGTGTGTGCATTTCATATGCCATTTGGTGTGTTTTTTGGTGTGTGTTGTGTGTGTTACCATGTGTGTTTGTGTTTCTGCAGTGAGTGTGTGTTTTTGTAAGTGCTCTGTGTGTTTTGTTATGTTGAATTTTTGAAATGTTGTGTGTTTCTATATGTTGTGTACGTTTGACAGTGTGCGTTTTTGTGGGTGTGTGTATGTGTGTTTTTCCCCTTGCAAGGGGGCTGTGTTTTTTGTGCATGTATGTGGTGTCCTATAGTGTGTGTCATTTCTACAGCATGCATTTTCCTAATTTGGCGATTTAATTGGATGTGTTTGTGCGTTGAAAAAAAAAAGGTATATAAATAAATAAAAATAATTTTAAAGAATGACAATCAAATAAAAAAGATGAATTTCTTAATAAATACATTAAATAAATAATAAAGAAGTAAATAAATAATTAAAACCCTAATATATATGTTTTAACAATAATATAGTATGATGTTATAAATCATGGAAGTGTTACATTTAAACATAAGTCTAATATAAAATGTGAAAGGGGTTTTTAATATAATTTATGCCATTGAATTTAACAAACCGGTTTTTTACGTCATGATCACATTCTCCAATAAATATTAATGTTTGATCACTCCGTTTAAATTAAATTAAAAAATATAACTTAAAAAAAATTTTGGCATGCATTACAAATTATTGCATTTGAATAGAAGGTTATCATTGCTAAGACATGCAGGGGGATTTATGTATGGATATTTTTCCCGCCATTAGCGAACTATGTAAAAAGGGAGTTGTCCTTTTGATGGGCCCAAGTTAAAGAGTTTATTTTCCTTGGGTGTCTACCAATGTGAAATTGGACACCTAAAGCTTAAGACTAAAATTTTAAGATGATCAAAAATAATAAAATGAAAGAAAAGCAAATTAAAATCCCCGGGCACTGTGGATATGAGAATCTCCAACCAAGGTAAATGGCGGTGTAAAACCCCTGATTCATGTTGTTATCAAAAGACCGGGGGCGTGTTGATTGCATTTGATTATTCATACATGAAGATAAAGGCATTTTTTTTCATGTTGATCTTGCGATTGGTATATAATTTTAGTAATTTATTAAAATTTCCAATAAAAAAAATTTTAAAATTTGCATTTTTTTTATATCTTAGGGATTCATGGCTTGAAGTGTACATGATGCAAACAGAAGAAATACAAGCAAGGATGGACAGGGCCGCCTTATCGTGTTTTTCCTTTCACAATTTTTAAAAAAAAAAACAAATGCCGAGAAGCTTTAGGGTTACCCCATGGCCCGGGGTTCAGTGGGGGTGATTTACCCCGAGACACGCCGTGAAAGAAAAAGGAAAAAGAAAATGCCGAGAAGCTTTGGGGTTATCCCAGGCCGGGGTTTCATGTGGTGGGTGTGTTTACCCCCTAGAACGGCGTGCCTAAAAAAAGAAGGAAGAAGAAAAATGCCGAGAAGCTTTGGGGATATCCAACACCGGGGTTTATGTGGGGGAGTAAATCAACCACTGCATCGGCCGTGCCACGGTAAGTAAAAATTCGGTTAAACCACCCCTTACCCCACGGCCTGCCTCTGGGGTGGATGCCGACTTTCTTTTTTTGTGCAATTTGTAGTTTCGGCAGAGCATTTTAAATGGAGGTGAAAAAAAAGAGGAAAACAAGGGGAGAGAGAGGAGACTCTGAAAATTTAGAGTTTTTAGAACTTTGTTATTAGAAACTTTAGTTTTTTTAAAAGGGGAATTGAAGATTAAATTTAAATTGCACTTCCATCAATTGAGATCAAGTAGAAATCTCTAAAGATTTTTTTTTAGGATCTTATTTCCATATTTGCTACGATTGGGGATTTCTTACCAAAAATTTTTTTGCATTTCTGTTAAGGGGTTTTTATGTCTTTAATGGATTTTTTAACTTTTTTTGTTGATTTTGTTTGTTGTTATCTTTTGTATGGCTGGCTAATTCATTTGGGGGAAAGTGGATGAAGCCCTAGTTTGCAAAAATGATCGTGTAGTTGGGTTATGAGATTGACATAATGTGGGTATTCATGTTGTTAATTCCTAAAATTTTCAATTTAATTGTGAAAAGATTAGATTGTTAAAATCCAATAAATACAAAATGGAGATAGGATTTGTTAAAAATTTTAAAATTAGACAAATGAGTCAATGCGAAAGCGGCGAAAAGGTTTAATTAGGGTTCCATATGAGATTAAAGCTTGTTCAAATTTAAATTTTTCACTGAGAGATTAGGGAAATTGTATTAGGGGATAAGGGGATCTAGCATTGGAAAAGTATGAGAGTATATTAGAATCCTTGTTAATTAGAGATACGAAAGTGGACTAATTTATTTGAGGTTTTGAATGTTTAATCCCTAAGTAACCACTATAAGTTGTTTCAATAACAAAAGGCAATTTGATTTGGGTGATAGGGGAAAAAAATTTAATTTTCCCCTTTTCATAATTTAAAAATTCTTTTAAAATTCCTTTGTTGCTTTAAGTTAAATTTTTTGATTAGAATTTTAAAACTATTTTTAATCACCTGAAATTGATAAGAATTACCATAGATCAGTACTCTATTGGTTCCCCGGGGTCGACAACCATTTTCACCCTCTATTATTAAATTCGCCAGGCATTGCGCAAAATTTTCGCTCCCTTTTTATTATACTTCTGAGGATCAGTTTTGGCGCCGTTGCTGGGGAAATAAAAGTATTAATTTCATAATTTGTTAGTGTCTAGGTGCAATTTTTCTTTTTTTTTTGGCTTTTTGGGCTTTTAAAAGTGTTACTGCGAAGTAGGGTGCTGATCTCCTACTTTTTGATATTTAGATTGGCTACTCACGCCAGATTAAAGAGACAACAAGTATAGAGAACAAGTAGAAGAGATGGCGAATAGGATAATTGCCAATTTAGGGTGTTTAGCGAGCACTTAGAGATTTCTCTGTTCCTAGGATTTAGGGAAACCCCCCTTGTTAGACCCAATAAAAAGCCAACAATTTTGACTTAAACCCGGGACCATTCAAAAGGGGTAATCGGTAGTTTTGGGGGGTATTCAAATGAGAGCTCTGATGATATCTTGCTGGGTTTCTTCAAAACACCAACATGTAAAGCAGAATGGGATGAGATGCCATAAGACTACAGCCTTTCCCTTTCTCTTGGGGGTAAGCAAAGCTTGGTTTTATTCATTTCCCCAGGGATCTACAAACCCCGGGAAAAACCCACAATAAGTTTGAGGGGATTTTTCCCCCCAGCTGGGGCCGCCAAACTAAAGTGATACACAAACTTTACAAAGTTTAGTGGGGAATCATTTATGTGGCATGGGAGTTAAGGGAAACAAGAAAAATGCCCCTCATGGTTTTACCAACAATCTCCTTATTGAGATTTTTTTATTGAGTTAGATAGACATTGGGTCTCTGTGGAGTGCAAGTTGGGGGTGCATAAGGGAAAACTTACTTAGAGGCCAGGCTTTTAAGAAAGGAAAACCCCTAGGGACCCCAATTTGGGAAACTGAGAGAAGTGGTACAAGAGTAGGTCAATGAATGACAATGTCAGTATAGCTCAGGGGCCTTCAGATATGCCCTCACCACTCAGGAAAAAAGAAAGCCTCTTCAATTTTTTAATGTAATCTATCTTCTAGTTGGAAAGCTCAGGGGCCCACTCACTGTGGTGCATGGCTGGAAAATCTCACCCCATTGTGGGAGAGGAAATTTGTGGGAACCTTTAGAGAGGTACTCAAGGAAATATTCGAATAATACAACCTGGGGACGCAAAAACACCCAAACTTCTCATGGAAGAAGAGAATCAAGCACTTTAAACCCCCCCCCGGATTTCCAAACAAGCCCCTTTCTCATAATGCCTATTCCAACAACAAAACCCCCTCAGAGGGGTCATGAGGTCAGAAAAAAATTGCACCTCCTGCAAAACCAACAAGCTTCTATTAGAAACTTGGAGGGTCAGCTCGGTCAAATTGCAACAGCAGCTTGAGTACTAGACCCTCAGGGTCTTTGCCTAGCAAAACTGAGGAAAACACCCATCATGTCAATGCCATCATGCTAAGGAGTGGTAAGGAGGTGAAGAAAGCTGAAAGGCAGGTAAAAATTCAAGAGAAAGATCTAGAGAAAGGTAAGCAAAAGGAGGAGGAACTCACATCCAAAGCACCAGTGTTGCAACCTTATGTTCCACCTATCCCCTTCCCAGGAAGACTTAAGCAGAGGGAGTTGGAAGCCCAGTTTGCCAGGTTTTGTGACATATTTAAAGGGCTTCAAATCAATATAACTCTTTTAAAGGCTTTAAAGAAATTCCATCTTATCCAAATTCATAAAAAAAGCTACTCTCTAACAAAAGTCCATAGAGAGTGTTGAGAAGTAAGCTTCTTGGCGAGAGTTCAGCTATCATAGAAAAGAAATTGCTAGACCTAAAAAGCTGAAAGATCGGGGAAGTTTTAATACCCTTGCACCATTGGTAATATTGATTTTGAGAATGTTTTGATTGATTCGGGTTTGCAAGTTTAATTTAATGCCACTTTCAGTTTTTAAGAAGCTTGGAAATAGAGCTACAAAAGTGCAAGAGGAGACCAATCACTATGCAGCTAGCTGATAAGAGCTTAAGGTTTTCCAAGGGTAAGTGGAGGATGTCTTAGTCAAGGTCGAAAAAATTCATATTTCCAGGGGACTTTGTCATACTGGATGTGGAAGAAGATGAGGACATTCCACTCATTCTGGGTAGGACCATTCCTAGCTACAGGTCAAAGCTCTAATTGATGTAGGACAAGGTAAGCTCCCCCTTAGAGCACTAGATGACCAGGTAACACTTGATTTGTATGATCCTGTGTTTTTGTCTAATGAGAAAGCAATGTATTCTGACATATCTGCTGAGGGTGAAATTACTAACAATTATATGGAGGAAGATGTAGGGCAAATGACGCAGCGCGGAAAGCGTAACAAAACGAATCCAAGATTGGATTGGTTTCACAAAATAAAGAAAACGATCTTTGATGTAAATCAGGTTGCGCACAACCCGGAAATTAGAGAAAACCTTCTCTCGAAGTGTATTTAAATGTATATTAAAACGTAACCCTAATCTATCTGACAAAAGAGTATTTATTGTCCCCGTAAAATATCTAAAAGGGGAAAATCTAAGCGTTCACGTGGAAAGAAATAATAAAATACACGCGTAGTACACGGTTCCATACACGGCCGTTGCCTCTAAGTCGTGTATGTTTCTGGGCATGAACACGCATAGTACACGGACTCATACACGGCCGTGCCTCTAGGCCGTGTGTGGCTCTGGGCATGCGAGGAACATAATACACGGTCGAATACATGGCTGCTCCTTTAGGCCGTGTGGGCTTCTGTGTATACGACGAACAACGGTACACGGTTTCATACACGGCCGTGCCTTTAGGCCATGTATGATTCTGTGAGGATCCTACTGGAGCACACGATCGTGTCGCTGGGCGTGTCCTGTGCTCGTGTAAGTGATACACGGTTTCCCGGGTAAAATCATACACGGCCATGCCCTTAGGTCGTGTAAGCCACTGTGCCCTCTACGATGTCCGCATCATTCTCTCCCACCAAGGGAGAACTCGACCCCGAGTTCGCTTCTGGATAAAGGGGTGCATTTATCCGTGTAAAATGGAGATAAATCTGCCACGTTGAAGGTCCGGGAGATCTTCATGCTTTCCGGAAGGCCAACCACATAGGCTTTGTCATTGATTTTGGCCACTATCTTGTAGGGCCCATACTTCTTCGGCTGCTACTTGCTTATAGGTACCCACGGGGAAACGCTCTTTCCTTAAGAACACCATCACGGGGTCTCCACCTCAAACAACTTCTGCTTCTTATGCTTATCAGCTGTCTTCTTGTAGCGCTCATTCACTTTCTCAATTTGTTCTTTGATCTCCGCTGCCAGGTGTTTTGCTACTATGTTGGTTTCCACACCTTTGGGTAGGGAGACTAAGTCCAGAGCGTGAGAAGGTGCCTTAGTATAAACCACTGAGAAAGGTGATTTACCAGTAGTTCTGTGGATCGAGTTGTTGTAGGCGAAATCCGCTTGGGACAATGCCATGGTCCCATTGCTTTGGCTTCTCTCCACAGATGCTTCTTATCAGATTGCCAAGGGTCCTGTTCGTCACTTCGGTTTGCCCATCGGTTTGTGGATGGGTTGTGCTGCTGAAGTTGAGGGACGAGTTGAACATGTACCAAAGCGTCCTCCAGAAGTGGCTGAGGAATCGAGTGTCCCTATCAGAAGTGATGGATTTGGGAACCCATGTAATCGGACCACCTCCTTAAAGAATAACTTGGCCACATTCTGAGCATCTACCGTCTTCTTGCATGGGATGAAGTGAGCCATCTTGGAAAAACCTGTCCACAACTACAAAAACAGTGTCAGCGCCTCGTTGGGTACGAGGCAAACCTAAGATGAAGTCCATGGATAGGTCTTCCCAAATATTCTCAGGTACTGGTAAAGGAGTATATAGTCCCGTATTCTGAGAGTGGCCCTTTGACGTTTGACATATATAGCAACGTTGCACTATCCGACCGACATCCCTACGCAAATGGGGCCAATAGTATCTTGCAGCTACTGCTGCTATTGTTTTGTCCCGCCCCAAATGGCCAGCTAATCCTCCTCCATGGAGATCTCGGATCACCTTCTCTCTCAAGGAGGATATAGGAATGCAAAGTTGATTCTCCCTCATCAAATAACCCTCCAAGATATAATAAACTGTCAACGGGTTCCTTATTAGTGCACTTTCTCCAGGTAGCTCCAAAATCCTCATCCGTTTCATACAGCTCCTTCAACTGTTCAAATCCCACTACTTCCGCTCTTACAGTCACTAGCAAATCCGCCCTTCGGCTTAGTGCGTCGGCCACCTTGTTCTGAATCCCCGATTTATGCATCAAACGAAACGGGAATTTCTACAAGAATTGTATCCAACGGGCGTGCATGTCTTTGCATAATGCGGGTCTGATTGCTCAGGTGTTTCAAGGCAACGCAATCAGAGTATAATATGAACTCCTTGCCCACCAAATAATGTTCCCACATTCTCAAGGCCCTGACCACGGAGTAGAACTCCTTGTCATAGGTGGACCATTTCCGCCGGGCCTCACAGAGTTTCTCGCTATAAAATGCAACAGGCTTCTTCTCTTGAGAAAGTACCACCCCAATACCAACACCACTAGCATCACAATCAACTTCGAATAATTTGTCGAAGTTTTGGTAAGGTCAACACTGGTGCACTACATAGTCGCTCTTTGAGCACGGTGAATCCCTCCTGAGCTTCCTCGTCCCAATGAAACCGCCCTTTCTTTAAACATTCGGTTAAGGGAGCTGCCACCGTGCTAAAGTGTTTTATAAAACGCCTGTAGAACCCTGCAAAACCCCAGGAAACTCCTCAGCTCGGTGATTGTCTTGGGTGTAGGCCAATCTCTAATGGCTCGTACCTTATCCTCATCTACCATGATTCCTTCCCCACTCACTATGAAACCCAAAAATAACAATTTCGATGACAGAAACACACACTTTTTTATGTTAGCATAAAGTTTGTTCCCTTGCAGCACCCTCAAAACATCTTTCAAGTGCACTAGATGCTCCTCCCGAGTCTTGCTGTATATTAATATGTCATCAAAATATACAACAACAAATCGGCCTATGAAGGGCTTAAGTACCTGGTTCATCACGCGCATGAAGGTACTCGGTGCATTTGCTAAGCCCGAATGGCATGACCATCCATTCGTATAGGCCCTCTTTTGTCTTGAAGGCGGTCTTCCACTCATCCCCAAGTCTGACCCGAATTTGATGGTATCCGCTTCGAAGGTCTATCTTGGAGAACACCACTGCCCCACTCAGCCGATCCAACATGTCCTCAATGCGAGGTATTGGGAATTTGTACCCAATTGTGATTTTGTTGATCGCTCGGCTATCCACGCACATCCTCCAACTCCCATCCTTCTTAGGCGTTAGTAGTGCTGGTACGGCACAGGGACTCAAGCTATCTCGAATGAAATCCCTTATCAAGCAAGTCCTGGACCTTCTCCTGTAAGATCTCCGTTTCCTTAGGACTCATCCAGTAGTGAGGGAGGTTAGGAAGACTAGCTCCCGACACCAAGTCAATGTGATGTTGGATGTCCCTCAAGGGAGGTAGTCCCTCCGGTAAGTCTTCCGGAACGACTTCTTTGAATTCATCTAGTAATTCCTTCACTTCTTCCGGAATCTCTGCGTTTTTCATGTCTTCTCCCACATTTTTCACTACTAGAGCGTGCATCAAGCGGGATTCCTTGATGTCCTCGGTCATCTCTCTTTTCGATTGGGTGATCATAAGAAAGGACTTCCCTTTCACTTTCTGGGTTTTTTGGGTTGCCTATCCATTAATGGCAGTAATGTATACTTCACCCCTTCCTTCTCCAACCTATACATGTTCTCCTTCCCTGCATGCTGGGCATCTACATCAAATTGCCAAGGACGCTCGAACAGCAAATGACAGCGTCCATATCGACGATGTCGCAGTACACTTCATCTCGATATTTACCGATCGAGAAAGGAACTCTACATTCTCTCCTTTACCTCTATCCGTTCTGCCGCTTTGATCCATCTGATGGTGTACGGACTTGGATGCTTCTCTGTCGGTAATTGGAGCTTCTTTATGACTTCCTTCCCAATGATGTTTTCACAACTCCCACTGTCGATAATCAGGTCGAACAATCTCCCACCAATCGTTGCACCTAGTGCGAAACAATTGGTGTCGTTGTGAGCTATCCTCTTATTTCGGTGCCAAATCATCCTCCTAATGACGTAATTAGGTTCTACCTTGTCGTCATTCTCCTCATAGTACTCATCATCACCGTCTGGTTCACAACACACTTCTTCCTCCTCTTCCCTCTCAACAATGTTAATGGTGCGTCTATTTGGGCACTCATTTGATCAATGCCCGGCTGATTACACCTATAACATTTCCCTAGTATCGGCTTGGCATATGGATTGTTTTGCCTTGGTGTGTCTCTATTCTCCATCGGCCTCTTTCCTTCCGCCTTGTCTTCTCTTCTATCCATACTTCCCGCTGGTTTATCAGCCACTCCTCGAGGCCTCTCACCAGTGCCTTTACTACTATTACCAAGACCTTCGTAAGTGTAAGTCCTTTTACTACCTCTAAACCTTACGCTCTGTTCTTGTATCATCATTTCTGCTCGGAGAGCCAAGTTTCTTTGCGTCGTTCACGGTTCGGAACACCGTCACCCTATCTTATCTCTTATCTGAGGCTTCAACCCGTCTACAAACCGTGCCACCTGTTGACCCTCAGTTTCTCTTAAATCATTTCTCTCCGCTAGCCTCATAAACTCCGCTACGTATTCATGTACCACCTCTGCCCTTGTCGGCACGCTGATACTGTTGGAAGAGGATTTGTTCGTATCGGGTGGCAAGAAATCCCGCTGCAGCATATTTCTCATACGATACCATGATCTAATCGGTTGTCGACCTTCCCTTTACCTACGGTGCTGCAATCTATCCCACCATGCCGACGCCCCTCCTTTTTAACCTACACGCAACCATCCTCACCCTCCTATCCTCAGGAACCTCTATATAGTCAAAGAACCTATCGACCTCCGCCAACCAATCTAAAAACTCTTCTATATTCAAATTACCATTAAAAGCAGGAATATCTACCTTAAGACGAAAGTCTCCGCCTTCAGCATGGTCGAATCCTTGGTGATTGCGTCGATATCCTCCCCATAGGCTGGTTCATTCCGATCATCAATGCCACGAAATCTTCCACCGCCAACAACACCATCCCTTCGCGGTGGTTGTTCTCTCCTCTGCAACATACCTTCCTCCTCCTCAGATGAGCTTCTGTCAATTCTGCGGTTCCATTGGTTTCCGGCAACAAAGTCATTGATAAGGTCGTCGCGGGCAATTGCTACCCCGGTCGATTCCCAACAACACCCCTGTGACCGTTGTGGTCCATCACCATGGCGTCGAACCGCGCCACCAAATCCTCCAAGTGTTGCTCTACACGCCCGAGTCTCTACTCCATAGCTTCAACCACTGCCCTCGGAGCCCCTTGATTGACTCCTTGGACTTCCGCCTCCCGATCAAGGTCGAGAACAACGACCGCCATCAACACCACCGTTAGTCGACATCTCCGCAGGAAATTGCCTTGCTCTGATACCAACTGACGCAGCACGGAAAGCGTAACAAAACAAATCCGAGATTGGATTGGTTTCACACAAACAAAGAAACGATCTTTGATGTAAATCTGGTTGCGCACAACCCGGAAATTAGAGAAAACCCTCTCTCGAAGTGTATTCAAATGTATATTAAAACGTAACCCTAATTTATCTGACAAAAGAGTATTTATATGTCCCCGTAAAATATCTAAAAGGGAAAAATCTAAGCGTTCACGTGGAAAGAAATAATAAAATACACACGTAGTACACGGTTCCATACACGGCCGTGCCTCTAAGCCGTGTATGTTTCTGGGCATGCAACACGCATAGTACACGGACTCATACACGGCCGTGCCTCTAGGCCGTATGTGGCTCTAGGCATGCGAGGAACATAATACACGGTCGAATACACGGCTGCTCCTTTAGGCCGTGTGGGCTTCTGTGTATATGACGAACATGGTACACGGTTTCATACACGGCCGTGCCTTTAGGCCGTGTATGATTCTGTGAGGATCCTACTGGAGCACACGGTCGTGTCGCATGGGCGTGTCCTGTACCCGTTGTAAGTGATACACGACCATGCCCTTAGGCCGTGTAAGCTACTGTGCCCTCCACGATGTTCGCATCAGCAAACCACTCTTGAAGCTGTCTTGAATGAGATAGATGATTGGGGGGATGAGGATGAGCAAGAGAAAACAAAGCTATGAGCAAGTACCCCAGACTGAAAATGTTGTTGCTTTTGAGAAGACAGACCACTATGAGAAGCTGCCAGTGCCGACACTAATGCCCATGCAGACACTTGAACCTAATGTCTTTTCTAATCAATTGTTTGATTATGAGTGTCTAAATTCAGGAAATCCATGGCCTCACATTAATCCAGCGCCTATGACAAGAGAATTGGAGCAGCAGATTCAAGGCCAGTTGGATGAACATAGGGAAATCCTAGGGTGGTCAAGGGTAGACATCCAGCAGGTAAGTTTGTTGATATCCACCTACAAAACATTGGTGGAAGCTGAAAAGAAGGGCAAACCATACCATGGAAGGAAGCTTGGAATCCAAATCTGAAGACGATGGTGTTGGAGGAGTTGTTTAAACTCCTTGATTCAAGCTGAAATGATAAACCCTGATAGTCAGGCTGATGACTATAAAACAAGCGCTCTATGGGAGGCAACCCATATTTACGTTTACTTTATTGTGTTTCGTTGGTTTTCTTTTAATTGTTTTTAGGAAAATGCAAGGTAAAGGTTCACAAGGACCAATCTCTCCAAGTTCAACTTTGATGGGATTTAAATATGGCTTCTACATGTTATACCAGGGGAGTACCAGTTCCTTTTTTCTTATTTCCTTCCTATTTTGTTATTTGCATTGATGTGAGACAGTGTGGACACTATCTATTCTTAAGTGGGGGGAAGGGAATGTAGGTATTAAAGTTGAGATGAGTATTGCTTATTCTGTGCTTTGATGATCATACTCTTCCATTATCTTGAACTGTATTTATCCTTGAGTTATCTGACAATTTTTAGGCCAATTTTTTTTCAAAAACTTTGATGGAAATCTAGAGATTATACAAAAAAAAAAAAAAATAGCCTTTTGCATCTGTTCATGATTTATTAAACATAATAACTCATTATTATGCCCTACTAACCACTGTTGTGATTTTTGTACTTAGTTAAAATTAATGAATAAAATCTTTAGAAATCAAATTTACCTAGTTTTTTAGCCTTATAATTTGAAGTTTAAGAGTCTATTGAGTCCTCTTGTGAAAGATAAACAGGTCTACTTCGGGTATCTTCTCTAGCTAGTATATCTTCTTGAAAGTTTCTTTGAAAGCTTTTCAACATCTAATGAAAGAAGTAAGGGAAACTCCTCACTTAGTGATCCCTTATAAAAAAGTCTTAATTCTATATAGCATTCAAATGAAATAAGTTGACATTACTCCAATGACTCAGGTAATTGAGTTAAGAGTATCTAAACTTGAATGCTAGAGTGAGGGAGAGTTCGATGGGTCCCTTTAAAACCTGCTCACTTGGGTGATGAGCCCGGGATGTGCCGAATCAGTGATCTCACTATAGCGATAAGGGCGGAGAAGCAAAAGTTCAATACAAGAACTTATTTTATAGTAAAAAAAAAAGAAAAAAAAAATAAAGTTTTAGTGAATGCTCATCAATAAGTTACAGGACTTATAATAAAAAGGGAGAAAATCTAGGAAAGGAATTGATACCATATGCTTTCATTTTATGTTGACCTGTTTAAAGAAGTAATGTGAAGGATCATATGCTTGCTAATTGCCAGTGAAGTTTAAATGGGTATTTTTCTTTTAGGACTGAATATCTACTTTTGGAATAAAAATTCTTAGGTTAAACGCTTGGATTAAAGTTTGTTTTCTCTAGATTAGTTGGTTAATTTTGAGTATAGTACTCTAATCACATATTCCCAATTTGGTTTGAGTGGCGGGCATCACAGAGTAGTGAGTCAGAAGTAGAGATGACAGACGTTCAAGTTTGTATGAAAAAAAAAATGTACTTTCTAGGATAGATTTCTTTCTAGTTTTATTTTGCTTGAGGACAAGCAAAAGTTTAAGTGCGGGGGAGTTGATAAAAGCATATTTTATCATGTTGTATCTTGCGATTGGTATATATATTATTGTCAATTATTAGAAATTTCCAATAAAAAGATACTTAAATTGCATTTATGTTAATATCTTAGGGATTAATGGACTTGAAGATGTACATGATGCAAAACATAAAGAAATCACAAGTAAGGGATGAGACATGGCCATGCCTTATGTAGTGTTTTTTCCTTTCCACAATTATTAAAGAAAAAACAAATGCCGAGAAGCTTATGGGGTTATCCCATGGCCATGGTTCATGTGGTGGGTGTGTTTACCCCTTGAGACACGGCCGTGCCTAAAAGAAGAAGGAAATAAGAAAATGCCGAGAAGCTTATGGGTTATCCCATGGCCGTGGTTCATGTGGTAGGTGTGTCTACCCCCTGAGACACGGTCGTGCCTAAAAGAAGAAGGAAAGAAGAAAATGCCGAGAAGCTTATGGGGTTATCCCACGGCCGTGGTTTATGTGGTGGCAGTAAATCACCACATGTCATACGACCGTGCCACGGTAATGTGAAAATTACGGATTGACTCACCCTTTACACCACGGCCGTGCCTCATGTGGTGGACTGCCAACTTTTCATATTCTTTGCAATTTGTACATTTCGGCAGAGCATTTTAAATGGAGGTTGAGAACAAAGAGGAAAACAGACCGGGAGAGAGAGGAGACTTTGAACAATTTAGAGATTTTAGAACTTTGTTTTTAGAAACTTTAGTTTTTTTACAAGGGAATTGAAGATTGAATTCAATTGCACTTCCATCAATTGAGATCAAGTCAGAAATTTCTGAAAAGTTGTTTTAGGATCTTATTTCCATATTTTCTACAGATTGGTGACTTCTTATCCTAATCATATTTTGCATTTCTGTTAATTGGTTTTTATGTCTTTAATGGATTCTTTAACATTTTTTGTTGAATTTTGTCTTGTTGTTATCTATTGTATGGCTGGCTAATTTCATTTGTGGGAATAGTGGATGAAGCCCTAGTTTGCTAAAATGATCAATGTAGTTCAATTATGAGATTGACATATATGTGGAGTATTCATGTTGTTAATTCCTATAATTTCAATTTAATTGTGATAAGATTATATTGTTAGAAATCCAATCAATACGAAAGTGGAGATAGGATTTGTTAGGAATTCTTAATTAGACTAATGAGTCAATGCGAAAAACGGCGTTAATTGGTTTAATTAGGGTTCATGTAGAGATTAAAGCTATGTTCTAATTAATTATTCACTGAGAGATTATGGATAATTGTATCAGGGCATAAGGCGATGATAGCATTGAGAAATGTATGAGAGTATATTAGAATCCTCTGTTAATTAGAGATACGAAAGTGGACTAATTGATTTGAGGTTTAGAATGTTGAACTCACATGAGTAACCACATATAAGTTGATTTCAATAACTTAACGGCAGTTTGATTGGCATGACTAGGGTGAATTCTAATTTCCCTTGTTCATAATTAATAGATTCTTCATAAAATTCTCTTTGTTGTTTTAAGTTAAATTTTAGATTAGACATTTCAAAACCCATTTTTAATCACCTAGATATTGATAAGAATTACCATAGATCTAGTACTCTATTGGTTCCTCGAGGGATCGACAACCTTACTTTTCACCACTCTATTACTTGATACGACCAGTGCACTTGCTGCAATTTACGCTCCCATTTTTATATATACGTTCTGAGCGTATCAAGAATATGTTTGACAAACTTGTTTGAACTTGCTTTTATGTGTATAGTATTGAGATATTGTACTCCCATCTCACTAAGCAATAATTGCTCACTCCCCTTTCAACTTTATGATGTAGGTCATGATTACGTGAATCTTCCTAGTAGACTCGTTATTTAAGTAAGTAATTCTTCAATAGGAAAGAACTGGAGTCAAGAGTAAAAATCAAGAGATAGAGTAGAATTCCCTTTAGCCTATTTTGAAGGAATGTAATATATCATGTAATTATTATTTTGGTGACTCAGTGAAATTTTGGGATGCAGTGTAATATGACCTTGATGAGGTCTATTCTAGATATTGTGTATAATAAATAGATTATGGAAAACTTAGAATGTTGTTTTGGAATTTTGAATATACAAATTTCAAATTAAGAAATATAAATGAAAACCTATATGAAGTGTATTCCTTTTATTGTTCAATTTTGAAAGAATATTTCTAAGACAATAGTCAGATGCTTTGTGGTTATGTAATTGGGGTTTAGTAGTGACGAATTGACATGTTTAGGGACCCTATTGGGACATGACACATAAAAATGATAGTAATGGATTGCGATGAGAATGGGACTAGAGCAAATGATGATGCTGACACGATCTCCTTTCCCCACCTTATAAGACTATATCTCTATGATTTACCAAGTTTTCGAAGCTTCTCTTCTACAAATTACAAGTTCAATTTTCCATCTTTGAGAGGTGTTGACATGGTGCCACGCTCCCAATGTTGCATGTCTTCTGTGAAGGAGACTTCATTTGTCCGTACAAACACAGAATAATTATTATTATTTTGTGTGTTTGGCAAAGTAAGTTTTTCTTCATGGATTTCCATTTTGCCTGTACCTGTTTGTTGAAATGGCACTTTGTCTGATCCCCGTATCAAGATGCATGTTCCCTACTTATGCACCATTCTTACGTGTTAGAATAGACTCGGACCAGGACAGGACAGCAAACGAGAGAGACTATTTCGACAAGGTAGGAAAATGATTAATTTAAAGATTATGGAGATAGGGTGTGCTTTTAGGTAAGGTTCTCAACTGGATGTTATGGATAGCACTCAGCTTCAAATCTCACAAGAGTAGAATAAGGGAAGATTATGTACGTTATTCAAACCGCTTCTCGACACTTGATATAAAAAATTGTGGCATGTTCAATATGTTGTAGCAGCCAACTCTATGAAGGTGTGTAGTCCGCTCTCTCTGAGTCTACTAGCAAGTCTATGCGATGTCATAAACATTACATAGACTTGTTTTTTCATGAATTAGACCATCTGGTAACTTCTTGTGTAGTCAGAGGTCTGGCGCAGCTTACCCGGCTTGTGATAATAAAAGTGCGACTTCTTAAACGAGACAGTTAGACACGATAGTAATGAGAACGCTCATATCTCCTTGCCCCACCTTGAAGCACTATGGCTTGTTGATTTACCACGGCTTAGGAGCTTCTGTTCTTCTACAAGCTGCAAGTTTGATTTTCCATCTCTGAGATCTGCTTACATGGAGAAACTTCTCGAGATGCAAGTCTTCTGTAGGAGGAGACTTCGATACTCCGTACAAGCACGGGATATTAAGGAACGTAGGAGCACTCCATAACAAGGAAGTTATGAGGTGGTGGATATGCCCAGGATATTGAGAGAAATACAAGGGAATTCTTTTCTTTTCTGCTTTCTGCGTTCTGCACCACCAAATAACAAGTAAGAACCCTTTCTTTTCTTTCATTTTCTATACAGAAAATTTTTTTCCCCAATTAAAGTCGGAGTAAAAAGGGAAGCTTTTCTTCTTATTATTAGACTTTTTATATCAGGTTAATTACCATAGCAACCACTACTTCTCTCGATTTTTGGTTTTTTTTTTTTTTTCATTTTCTCTTTGTAAAGTTGATTTTTATGTTGGTTTAAGAGTGTGAATTTGGCTCCCAATGCATTATTGGTAAGTTCAGCTTAATTTTATATTCGTTCCTAATGATGGGGGAATCTATTGATCAAGTTTTGTTTTGCATTCGACGTTGTTTGTTGACATTGCCTCCTCTGTGGAATCTATGAAGAGGCATATTTCCAACTTTTTGCACCATTTTACCAAAATGACGACCAGGATATGTTTGCTGCCACGATGCTCCGAATTAATTAGGCTCTGATTGGCATCGAAACGGCACATAATACAAAATCTACTTCTCCAAGGTTGGAGGATGGTTTACATGCCAATATTAGTGTGCTCTTCGCCAGACAATGTTTATTATTATTTTTTTTACAGCAAAAACTTCATAGTTAAATATTATGGTAGTTTTCTCAAAAAAATTTTGGTGGATAATGGATTCTTTTATTGACAAATCACAATGAAAGATGAAGGTATTACATAAGGGAAAAGAATTCGGCTTTAGAAAGAGAAAATCATTGAAAATTGTAGTGCCCATGTTATAAAAAAATGTTAGAAAAAAATTTAAAAAGGTTAAATGTTTGTCATGCTTGATTATTAACAATTTCCAACTTTTTATAAAGAGCATGTTTAAAAATAGGTCTAAGGATACGAGCGTACATAAACATAGCTCCCTTGCCCCCGGTTTATGCATGTAAAATGTGTGCTTAATGGGCTTATAATGGCCCAAAAAAAAAAGGACGTGATGAGACAATATCTTAGAGCTCCATAGCCACCAACGAAAATCATCTTTGCAAAAACGATTCGGTTTCATTTCTTCTAGTTTTTACTTCCCATAAGGATAAAAAATAATTTAGTAGAGACTATTCATCAAAAGGTCAGCAAAAGATTTATGTGTCAATGTTTGGGCTTTAATTTTTCCCTGTATATGTGAGATTCCCTTTCACTTTTTGGTCAATGAAGGTTAAAAACTTTTTGGGTAGGTTGTACTTGGTCATGGAAGTTACTGATTCTTTAACAAATTTTAAATTTCCTTTGAGTGATGTTTGTTATCACTTTGTGTCACCGGCTAAAGTTACATTGGTGTCTCTTTACTGGCACAAGGGCTTGCTTTTAACATCTCACAATAATCCTCCCATCAACTAAATACTCAAATTGCTCCAAGAACTTTTTGTCCATTCTGGATAGGATGTCTAGATGACTAATCTGATTCCCTTTTCTCTTTTTTCTTTTAAACATTTTCCGGGGGGAATCCGAATAGCAAATTGCTTTTCAAATTTCCCTTATACTCATGGGTTGTCAACGCTCGGGTTTTATAAATTATGCTTAGCCCTTTAAAATTCTGTTTTGTTTGTTTTGGTAATCCTGTGTGTTTGGGTTCTATCCGGTTTGCAGTTTCTGGCTTTAAATTCTCATAAGGGATTATGCATGTTCTGCTCAGAGTTGTCTTCTCATAGGTGAATTTGCGACCCCCTATCATGCCTGATAGCATTTTTTTCTTCCATTTTCATGTTGTTTGCTTGTACGTATTATCCATCAATAAGGGTAATGCTTTGCGCTCTATTAACCCAGCATGTCCTCATTTTACGTCAAATATTACAATTAGTTACATATCTTATCGAACCCCCCTTCCCCTTTTA
>JBBMOL010001626.1:0-35142 GCA_037954665.1 Laguncularia racemosa | reverse complement strand
AGAGGTCCAAGGGACAAGAGCCAGAGCTAAGCGGATGAGAGAAGCTTTGCAAGGATTAGTGATAGAGCTGCAAGAGAAGGAACCGGAAGGAATGAAGAATCAATAGGATCATACACGCCTCTATACACGGCCGTGTATCACGACCGTGTATACTTACACGGCCTAACAGCACGGCCAGCGGCACAACCGTGTGTCCCAGTCGAAATTTCACAGATGAATACACAGCCAAAAGGCACGGTCGTGTATGAAACCGTGTACTGTGCTCGTTATATACACAGACACATACACGCCTAGAGGCACAGCCGTGTATGAGACCGTGTACTTTGTTTGTCGCATGCCCAGCATCATACACGGCTTGGAGACACGGCTGTGTATGGAGGCCGTGTACTACGTGTGTATTTTATTATTTCTTAGTATAAATACCCTCTTGTCAGATATGCTAAGGTCAGATTATTACGGATATTTCTTTTATTGAATACACCTTTTTGAGAGCTCTCTCTCTTTTGTTCTTTGCGAAAGAACTCTTTTTCGATTTCTTCGATCTAAATGCTTGGGGAAGTCATCTTGATAACTTAGGTTTCAATCAATAGGTGTGGTTGGGGTCTAGTTCCATTCATCGCTTGTTCAAGACGATTCTTGGGAATCCGATTTAAAATCACGATCGACGGGTTCTAGGTTTAATATACCTGGGGTTCGCATAAACAAATTAACAAATAAAAAACGAATTTTCATTCATCAAAAAAAGTAAAATTTAAGAAAGATATTGAAAAAGTTTGGATATGAAAATATAAAGGAAGTAGCAATCTCAATGGGGTTTGTCTACTAAGTTAGATCTTGTTTCCCCAAATAAGAACACCCAACGAAAAAATTATATAGAATTTTAAATTGGTTTTTTTTTTTCCAAACCAAATATTTTGTTTTTTTTTTTTGAAATTTAAAGCTTTTTTTAAAATAATCCAACTAAAACAATTTTAAAAACTTTTTAAAAAATTTTCAAGTACATTGCTGCATTGTAAAATTAGGAATTTTAGTATCCCAAAAATAAAAGTTTTGAATTAATTGGATATTTAAAATACTAATTATGTAGGATATAAAGCCCGATAGGAAAAGTACTTATCGTACTTGTCAATTCTTAAAGATAAACAAATTTTTTGGGGTCTTCTAAGAAGCAAAATTCCCGGGTTACTCTTTTAACAGCAAAAGCTGAATAGTCTAAATTGGAAATTTTTTTTTTAAACAAATTTTTTTGATAAAATAGAAAATTACAAGTTTTGGGTTTAAATTTTATAAAAAAAATTTCTATAAAATATGAAAAATACGGTGCTAAAAATTTTTGAAAAAAATCCTATGCACCTTTAAAGGGAATCAAAACAAATAAAATTCAACATCACTTTATTAGGGAAATTTTGCAAATGGAAATTATAATTTTGAATCCATTTTTTCCCAAAAACCAATTTTCGAAAAATTTTTAAAAAAACCTTTAGATAAAAAAATATTTAAAATTTTTGAAAAAATTGAAATTGGTATGTAAAATTATTTTTAATTTTTTTATTTTAATTGTATGTTGTATTTTTTTTAATAGAAATAATGGAAAAAAAATTAATAAATATCTAAATACATTATTTAAAAAAATATGGAAGCTGACATATTTACATAGCCATTGAATACATTTTCCCAATTCTCCTGAATCAGAAACTGATTCAAAAAAGTACTCATTATCTCTCTCACTACAAATAAATAGAACCCCTTTTCCAATTCTGAACGCATCACGTTTGAACTTCTGAAAAGAAATCTCAAACTCCTTCAATTTAAATTTTTCAAAGCCCTAAAAGCCTCTAAGAAGATCCTTTAAAATTTGGCGACAAAGGGGCATCAAATCTAAGAAAACCCAAAGAATAACCTCCATTAAGGCGAATCAATTGTTTTAAGAGAAAATGGTATCTATAGATGAGAGTGAACAAACAAGGGGAAAAAATTAGGTTAAAGAAACACAAGACCTGATTAAAGAAATGGCCCGACAATGAAGAAAGTGAAAGTGAGGGGTAGCTATTTAAATAGAAACCTTTAGGAAAACAAAACTCGTGACTAAGATCGACCTGAGAAATATGAAGAAAATGGGAACCCAGAGTTGGGAAAAAAAGGGGAAAAACGAAGAAAAGGAAAACTTCTATTAAATTTTAAACCCCTAACAACTCCAAAAACCCAAAAAAAAAGAAAAGAACTTCAAGTAAGGGACTGGAATGTTTTTTTTTTTAGATTTTAAATTTTTTAAAGATAAAAGGGTTTTTTCTAAGATCAAACGGGTGAATAGGATAGGGTGTAAAAAATTTTTGTAGATAATCAATGGACTGATGGTGAAATTAGTTAGAGAATTTTATGATAAATTTTGGGGAAAGTTGGAAGAAATTTTTTAAATTTATATAAGGAATTTTAGGAAAAATTGTCAAAATTTCTAGGGAAAAAACTCATTGAATGTTTTTTGATTTAAGGGGTGAGAAGGAAAATGGAAATTTGATCAATCTTTTTTTGGGAAAAGAGATTTTTTAAAGGGAAAAAAATGATGGAGTAGGAAATTTCCCTAGAAAAAATATAATTTTTAATAGATTTTAAATTTTTAGTGAGACTTTGGCTAAAATTTGTTACAAATTTCATAGCTTAAAAATGGAAGCATAATGTCATTTTCAAAGAAGAGGTAGTAATTTAAACTTAGTAATTAAAAGAAATTTGGAAATTAATATGCCAAGTAAAATGTTGAAGCAAATGTGGGGAACAAAAGGATACAAACCATATGGAAATCTTTTGGGTAAAATGTTTTATGTTCAAGAAACTTTGTCAAAATTTAAAAGACTAAAAAATCGATCGAACTAAAAAGGATTAGTGAAGTAAACTTGAAATATAACATTTTAGTGAAAGCAAAAATTTTTGGGTTTTCAAAAATGGAGCCCTATAAAAAGACAACCGAAATTTAATAGGTTAAATTTGACTGGAAGAAGGTAAGAGCCCAAATTTCCCGGGGGGATTTTTTGTTGAAAATTTTTAAAAAAAGGTTTAGATGCTTTTTAAAAATCTGAAAAAGAGAAAAATGTAAACCCCCTATAAAAGCAGGGAAGGAATAAAGAAGGGGAAGAAAAATAAGAAAGAAAAAAATGATGTTCGAACTGTGGGAAATTTGAAAAAAATGAAGGAAAGAAGGGGTTTTTGAAGAAGATGAGGGCAGAAAGTGGGCTCGGAAGGTATTCCCAAATAGACTACCTAGAGAATCTTCAAGATTTAACCCTTTAGGCAAAAAACCCTTTTTTATCTGATGGAGAAAAAGTTTGACAAATTAAGAAGGGTCTTCAAAAAACAAAGATTAATGCACTAAAAGGTTTTGAAAAAAACCCTTTTTCAAAGATCGTGGGGAATAATCCTTCATTCATTAGATCATCCTTTGAAACCCAAACAAATCATCATCTCCAAAAAAAAGTCCCGTTTCTCTATGAACAAATGTGGTATAGGAAAAATCACTCTACACTTACTTCTCCTACTAACCTCAAATGCTAAATCATCAGATCCCTCCAACCTTCACTTAAGACAAGGGCAAATGAATCAGCACCGAATCTATAGCTTATTTAATAGGAATCAACTTTTCCAAGACCAAATCACCAGGGCCCGAGCTAGGGGTTCTCCAGAATCAGTTATGAGGGTTTTGCTAAGAAAGCAAACCCTTGAGAAGTCAACTCACTTTCTACATTTTTGAAACTAAAATTTTTTGGATGCTTTCAGTAGGTTCATTTGTCAGCTTACGGAGAAAAACACCCTTACTACTGAGTAAATTTGGGGGTTGTCAACGGAACCTGATTCAAAACTTCTTGAAGCCCGGGCATCATAAAAGACCTTTTCTTTTATATATTTACTCTTTTAGAACTATTTTTGGTTTTTTTTGGGTTTTGGGACACTTTTATTTTTTTTGTAACTTGCATTTAGGGTTAGCCATCTTAAAAGTGGCAAACTTGTAATTTTGAGCATTTTTTAACCCTATTTAGTAGCAAGTAAAAAAAACTTGCTTAAGAGGGGGTTTTTGAAGGTTTATCATTTTGCAGTTTAAAACCCACTAAAATTTCACATGAGAATTAGGGTTCAAAACCTTAAATTCCAAACTCTTATAAATTTTCCCAAACCTAAGTTGGGAAAATTGTGGCGAGTGCAACACCCTTGAAATTGTGGTTATATCAATTTCTTTTTGGGTTGTGTTTCCCTTTTTTTCCCTCTAGTGTGTCAAATCTAGGGTTGAATTGAGATATTTTCCTTTTTAGAAATACATATTTTTTTTCACAAATTTCTTGTGTTTTTTTGAATTATTTATCAATTTGATTGGGATAAATCTTTGAAATTACACTTGAAATGGGGTTTTTCTTTTCTTTGGAAAGGGTTTCCCTTATAATTAAGGTTTTTTTTTGTCATTTGGGGAAATTATTTGCGGGGATTATATGAGATTATGGTGTTTTTAGAAGATATTATGATTGTGGTATTCTAATTTAAAATCTTTTGGATTTTTGGGATTTCATCATTTCTTTATTGGGGTTTAAAACTTTAAAAAGTCCCCTTTGGGTGGATCCGTTTTTGCTTAGACTTGAGATTGTTTTTCTTAAGCCCTTTTGATTGTGCTTCTTAGTGAATTAGGCACATCATTATTCTCTATAAACCCTTTTGGGATTTCAAGAAATTTTAATCCAAAAACAACCTAAAGATACTCTTTTTCAAAAAAAAACTAAAAATTTTGAAAAATGTGCTAAAAAAATCTGTTAAGAAAACAAAAAAAAAAATTAAGAAAAAATTTGTATACTATTAAGACTATTCAATTTTTTTTTTTTTTTTACTATACTTTTGGGCTTTAAGATGAATCTTTTTTGTATTCTATTGCTGAAACATTTTAAAATTTGTTATATTTTTTATTATTCTCTTTTTTTGCTGAAAAAAAAAAGGGGGGGGAAAAAATTTAATATAAAACAAAATTGTGTGAAAAAGAATCTAGAATTATGTATCATAAAAAGAAAAAAAAAACCCAAAAACAAAAAATGGTTTAAAAAAATGTGTTGAAAAAGAAAAAAAAAAAGTTTTTTTTTCAAGGGGTTTTTTTTATCATTTAAAAAAAGGGGGGAAAAAGTTAAGTTCCCTTTTAAAGATAATTTTAAAAAAAAGAAAAAAACAAAATTTTTTGTAACTGTGTTTTTTAAAAGGGGCAGAGAATAATAAAAATAAAATTTTTAAAATTTTTTATCTCAAGCTCTCAAGTTAAAAAAGGAACTTTTAAAAAACTCCCAAGGGGGTAACCAACAAAATTTGTTTTTAAAAATTTTAAGCTTTCAGTCTGAAGGGAACTCAAAAAATAACTTAAAGGGTTAACTCAAAAAGTAGATTTTCTATATAATTTTTAAGCTTTCAATGGGGAAAATAACTTAAAAAGTAATTTCCCAATTGGCTTTAGAAAAATAAACTTGCTATAGACCAAAAACTTTCAATTAAAATCAAAGGTAACTCAAGAGTATCGTAAAAAGTGACTTAAGGGGTAGACCTGTTACATCAAGAAACAAAAAACATTAGAAAATAATTTTTTTTTTTGAATTTTTTAATTTAACTTAAAGGGTTTAGGTCAAAGTGAATTTTTTGGGGGAAATTCGTTCAAAAGTTCCACAAATTGGTTAACATAAACCCAGTTTTTTTTTAAATTTTAAATTTTTAAATTTTTGGGAAAATTTTTTTGGGCCCGATCGGGGAGTAAACTATATTGAAAAGGGAAAAATTTTTTTTTCAAATTTTAAAATAAAAATTGAGGAGTGGAAACACTCAAAAAAGGATAACAACCAAAAAAATAAATTCTATTTTCAAGGAAAAAGACTGTTAAAAAATATTATGAAATTTTGCATAATAAAAAAAAACCCAAAATTTTTTTTAATTTGTAGTTAGTGTTTTTCTTCATAGGATAACCAAAAAAAATTTTAAGTCTAAATTTTACACCTTTGCACCCTTTTTAAAAAAATTTAAATATACATTTTTAAGCTACAATAGAAAAAAGAATAAAGAACATAAAGATTTAAACCCCAACCGAGAAAATAGAACATAATTTGAAATATCTTTTAATTTAAAAAATTTTTTTTTGCATCGAAATTTTGAACTACTTTTTTTTTTTTTCCCCCCAAATTTAAAATAGTTATTTTAGGGCTAATTACAAAAGGCCTTGAGTTTAAAATTTTTCCAAGAAATACTAGGATTTGACCCAAAATGAATTGTGAAGCTATTTATAATTTTAATTTTATGATTAGATAAGTGGGAAATCCCCAAAGGAATAGGGGGCCCCCCGACTTAAGCAAAAAAACAGGGAAAAGCACTAAAAATGAAACTTTTAGAGAAACAATTTCACATACTTTTCTTCCCAAAATTTTTTTTTTTTCGAGCATTTAATTAATTTTTTTAAAATTTCCAAAAAAAAGAAAAACCAAAATTTTTCAATAACAATTGGGGACATGATTTTTAAATTTTTTTTTTTTAATTTAATTACCAATTCACCCCCTTTTGGAAAAACTTTGGGGCCAAAAAAAACCGTTAACTTTTTAAGGGGCGCCAAAAATAGGCTCAATCTAGGATGATGAAAAACCGAAATAGTTTAACCCCCCAGATCAATTTTTTAACACACTTTAGGTAACAGCAGAAAACCCTTTAAAAGTGGGGTTCCCTTTAAATTTAGTAGGTGTGGAAAAGTGGGAAGAGCAATTTGCAAGCAAAAGGAATTGGGGGATCATAAAAACCCCTCTCATGTGAAGCGCTTTTTATTTTTGGGGGTGTACGCGTTGATAAAGCAACAAACCCCTCAAAGAAACACTCATATAAACATTAAAAACATCCCCTCAAAAAGAGTTGAAAACTTCATGTAGCAACTTGAGGAGATTAAGGAAATACAAAATGACCCGGGGGGTTTGGGTTCACTTAAAACCAAAATTCCACCTTCATTAAGGAAATTGGGAAAAAGGGCCCTTTTATTTAAAGGAAAAAAAAATACCACAAAAAAAATTTTTTAAGATGAAACCCTTTTTTTTAAAAAAAAACATCTTAGTTTATTATAGCTCTAAAAAACCCCCTGCTTAGCGCTCTAAAGCCATTGCCTAAAATTTTTTTGGGGGAAAATCTCGGAAAGCTACTTACAAAGGTAAGTTTCCCTAAACCCAAAATAAAACATCTGGGTTCAAGAAGCTTAAAAAGGGCTTTTTGCTAATAATTTAAAAACCACAAGGAGCACAAAGCATACCCCTTTCCAAACCTAAAAAAAAAAGGGGTTAAAAACCAAAGCACTACAAACATAAAAAACATGATTTAAAAGGGGCTATGATAAAAAAACCCAACCTCAATATACCATCAACTTAACATTTGTTTTCTAAAGAGTCCCCCAAACCAAAATCCCTTTCTTTTTTTCCATTATGAAAAACCACCCCCCAAATGTTTTTAAAATTCCAAGAAAAGGGAGCGAAAAACATCAACCAATAGGATGCCATATTTAAGGGTTTAAAAAAACCTTTACTAAACCCCCCAATTTTTAATAGGAACCAATAAAAAATAACCATCCATTAAAGGGGCAAGTTTTCCCTTTCCAGGGGGGAAACAACCCCAACAACCAGGGGTACCACTAATGCCCACTTGTTTTTTAAAACATCACACCCCCCCCCAAAAAAACCCCTTAAAGGGGGAGGGCTCATGGGGTTTTTTAGACAGGGGGAAAATTCCCCCACTTTGAAAAGGGGGTGGGGAAGCCCACCAAAAAGGACCTTGAAAAATTTTGCATGTTCCAAAAGAGAGGGGACATTTAAAAAAATACATTTTCAACAAAAAAGCCCCCCTTTAAAACCTAGTCAAAAGAACTCCCAAAAAGGGTACATCATCGAGGGAACCCGGGAAAAAAAAACGTAAAGAAAAATGAAACCAAAAGTGCAAAAACCTTTTGATCTTTGTAGCAAAAAAAACAAAGAACATCCCACCTTTTTTAAAAGGGCCCAAAACAAAAGGGGGGGGAAAATGCTTCTCAACAAGGCCACACTAACTGACCATTTTTTCCCAAAAAATGCTTACCTTCAAAATAAAAAGGCTTTTAAAATACACTTCACCCCCCCCCCCTAATAAAAAAACCCTTTAAGGGTAATCACCCCTTATAATTTTGCCCTATTAAAAAAAACAGAACCACCGATTATAAAGTGCAAAAAATTTTTTGGGAAAAAATTTAACTTGGCAAAGAAACATTTTAAAAAAGGCATTTAACCCCAAAATTTGATCTTTTTTCCAACTTAGGTTAGAAACCATAATTTGTAAGATTAAACAAAAACCCCTTTAAAAGGGTTAACACACCCCACTCTCGTAGAGTTTTCCAAACAAAACTACCCAAAGAAAAAACTAGTCAACCCCTTTTTTAGTCGATAAAGGGGCCCCCCTTAAAAACCATCCCAAGGGAGCCATCAAAAAAAATTTACTCGGCAGGTCTTGTCCATTAAACATTTAAAAAGGGTAATTCCCCCAAAACAATTTAGGGTTAGTGAAAAAAATAGATGGCCTACTCATGCTACCTTTTCCCAGTGCTCTCATAAAAAGAAGGGTTTTGCCATAGAGGCCCCAACTAACAATTGGCTAATGATTTAAAGGGGGCTCCTAAGCCACAAAGGGGATAAAATTGATGAAACCCAACAGATCACCAATCAATTCCTTTATTACCCTAAAACTAAAAAAAAGCCCCCTTTTCCTTCCTCTAATGAAAAGTCTTCATAGGGGTTTTTCCCAAACCCAGATCCGTGAATCAAACTAAGGGATTTCACACCACCTCAATCTGACCCTCAACGAAGGCAAAAAAGTAAAAAAAGGGGGGCCAAAAATTTGAACAAAAACAACAGTTGAAGGGGAAAAAATTTAAAAAAACCCCTTGCTAAAATTTTTGTATGTTTTAAAGGGGTTTTCTTTTCTTAGCTTGCAACAAAACCTAGTGAAAAAAAAAAGGTAATGGGAAATGCCACACCCTAAAAAGAGTTCAAAAACCCCTTTAAAAAGGGGTTGGTTAAAGGGTTGTTTCTTCATGCCTTTTGGGAAAACTATTTTTCCAACCCATAGGCGACTACATACCACCCCCTTTGTGGATGCTTTTTTTGGGTACAAAAAAAAACCCAAAAAGCACAAGCCTATCAAGTGAAAAAAATTTTATCATCAAATTTGGCCCCAAATTTCTTTAAAGTCATGCCATTTAGCTTGAAGAATGCTGAAGCCATTTTTTTAAAAACAAGTGCCCCACATATTTAAACCATAAATTAGAAAAAGCATTGAAATTAAGAAGCAATTGTCAATCCAAAGCTAAAGATCACTTTGAAGCCCATTGAGACATTCCAAACCACAAGAATACAATATAAAGGCCCAAACCCAAAAGGAAATGTATTTTTAGAGCTTCAATTGAAAATTTTAATAAGCTTCATGGTCACAACAAAGGGTTTTGGTCCCAATTAATTAACCCAAGGGGGGGGGGAAATTTGTTTAAATTTTTTTTAAAAAATTTTTTCAATTTTTGAAAAACTTAAAAACTTTTGACTAATAAAATCACGGAAAAAAAAATTTAAGAAAAATAATTTTTTTAAAAAAAAAAATGAGTAGAGAAGAAAAAATGCCAGAGATTTATAGAGGTTCCGCCCGAGCGTCCCCCTTTTTTCCCCACTCCCCCCCGGGGGCCCCCAGTTATCATACCGGTTGTTTTCACTATATCAAACAAATTAAAGTTAAAAAAATAAGCCTCTTCAAGGAAAAGCTCACTTTATCTTTCTAGCTTCTTTCACTAAGCTAATCACTCAAACAAAAGTGATGAAAAAACCCTATAAATTCCTTAAAAAAAAAGGGGAATTACGATGAAAAAGGGGAAAAAAAAAATTTTTCCTTTTTTAAAATTAGTTTCACAGTATAGAAAAAAATTTTTGCGCTTGAAGATGAAAAGAGCCTGATGAGATCCATGATGGGAGTCAAGCCAAAAGGGGGAAGGGGCCCCCCTTTTGAATGCCACCGGGACCGATCACAAAAACCGAGCGAAACGATTAAAGGAAGCCAAAAACGGGTTGATAAAGGGATTTCATGAAGTAAAAATTTTTGGGGAGAATAAATGAAGCTGGAATGGTTTGGAAAAACCCCGGGGGGAAAATGCCCTTGTTTCTTGAAACAAGTCTCCCGGGGATAGGGGGGAAAGGGGGGCGTGTTTTTTACAAGGAACGGCCGTTTAAGGAGTCTGGAGGTTACACAAAATCTACACGGTTCAAAGGCAGGGCCCAAAGGGGGGGTGTAAAAAATTTTCCCCAAAACAAAAGTACGTCTAGAATACAAGGGCCGTGTATAATCCAACCGGCCCAAGGCCCCCGACCTTCATTTCAATTTCCCCCAACCTTCACTCATAGCCCCGGCCTTTATGTCCCTGTTTGTTTTTTTTTTAAGGGAACTTAATGATTTATGGGGTTTTGGGGCCCTTTTTTTTGTTAAAAAATTGGAAAACCCCCCCTAAAAAGCTCCTGGGGTTTTTGAACAGAGGGGAAAATGAAAATAGAACATAAAAGTTTTTAAAACATTTTTTGAGAGAATACCTCTTTTGGGGTTTTTTTAAAAAACTACCTAAACTTATCGGGTTTTTTTCCGTGGCTTTTATCCCCCGCTTATCAATGGGTCTTTTATCCCGTTTTTGACTCTACATAATATCCCAAAAGGGGGCTTGTCTCACTTATGGGGAACGGGCCGGGGTTTTTCCCCTCGATTTTTTGGGGATCTTGGGGAGCTTTTTTCCCAACTTTTGGTATTGGGTTTCGGGCACACTTGGGGGGGTTGTAAAAAAAGCCTTTTCTTTTCTGTGGGGTTTTTTTTTTTTTTTTTTACAGAAGAACTTTTTCTCTCCCTTTTTTTTTTGAATTCAACACCCTTTTTGAAAAACATAACATTACTTGGAGTTCCCCCGTGAAAACTTTTTTTTTTTTTAAATTTTGAATTTTAAAAAAAAATTGTTTTTTTGGAGAGGATCTGATTCCTGAAAATTGATGAGGGAACTTTGGGTAAATCATTTGACCAGATCTTTTTTGGGGGATATTTCTTGATCAAGTTTGTTGAAGATATTTCCCCCACAAATTTTGGAACCTTACTTGCTGTCCCATATATGTGGAACCATATCTTTTTTAACAACCATATTTCCCTTTTCCTTATCTTTTAACTGCTAGATCTCCCAAAATATTTTCGAAAAAATCTAATTTAAAAAACTGAAAAAAATTGAAAAAATTATAAAATTTAACTTTATCATAAAATAAAATCTTTGAATAAATCTTGAAAAATTTTTTGAAAATTTAAAAAACCCCCCCGATTAAAATCCAACTTAATAAAACACATAATTAATTTTCCAAAATACTTACACATGGAGCTAACCCCCTTTAAATTTATTAAAAAAAATCGAAAAAAAAAAATTTAAAAAGAAATCAAAAAAAATTTGTAAAAGGCCCTAAGGGGTTTTAAAAGTGCTTCTGAACAAACTTTAAAATCTTTCCCATTTTATAAAAGGGTTTTTTAAAAAATGCTTCTAAAACAAACCTTAAAATTTTTTCCTTTTGTAAAGGGGTTTTGAAAGGCTTCTGAAAGATTATCACGAGAACTAAAAGGATACAAATACACAACTTCTAAAACATCTTCGTCAAAAAAAAATAAACTAATAAAACTTTTGAAATTCTAAACAAGCTTCCCATCTCCCCTTTTTAAAATTTTAAAAAAAATTTTTTCTACTATCTTCAAACAACTTTTTGAAAAACTAAAAAAACTTAAAAATTTTTCCTCTTTTTTTAAAAAAAAAAACAAAAATTTGAAAACTTAACATTTTCCCCCCCCTTTTTTTTGATAACAAAACACCATTAGATAGACAAAAAGAAACAACTTTCATGTTCTAAAAAAACAATATTCATTTTAACAAAAAGCATATAAACACAATAAAAACTTATAAAAAAGCATTGGGCAAAAGCACAATAGAAGCAGCTTTTTTAAAAAAAAAATTGATCAAAAGGGGACTCTAAGCACAAAGAATCATTCCCCCCCTTTTTTTAAAAACAAAAGGGATTTAAATCTCTTTTTAAACGTGCATAAAAGAAAAAAAGAAGTCTTATAACTGTTTTCAAAACAAAAAATTAAGACAAGAACTAAGATTTTCGGGCTTGCAACCAAAAGGAAAGGGGGAAAAGGGGGAAAAGGGGGGGTGAGAAAGGGTTTTTTTCTGGTGGGAAGTACCAAGTCGATGATATTGTGCTAGAGCGAACATAATCGGAAATTGGGGGATAAAAAAGCTTTTTTTCACCATGAAGATTTGTGCAGATTGGGATGTTTTATCCGTTTTTGGAGTCCAAAGTTTTAAAGTTTTTGTGACTAACCTTTTTCCTCTTTTGAAGAAAATTTTGTCAAAAGCAACACATTTTAAATAAATTTATTTGACCTCCCCTAAACCATCAAAAAAAACTATTGATGAAGATCGTAACATTTTCCCAGAATTTTTTTTAATATCAAAAGAATACGAATTTGTTTAATTGAAACTCCGTCCTTTAGTCCCAAAAGACGCCCTTTAAGAACAAAAATTCTCTGTCAAAGTTTCTTAACTAAATTGATAGCTATGTTTCAAAGTTTCTCACATAATTTCTTCTTTGTTCCAAATCAAAAAAAATTTTGCTTTTTTTTTTCCCACTTTTCCACCTCATCAGAAAAGGTTGCTTTCTAAAATTTTTTCCAAACCTTTAGTTTCTGAACAGGTTTTGAACCTCCTTCTTGAACGGTATTGAAAAGTTCAAAGGGGAACAATTTTTTCATATGCCTTTGTTTTAAAAAAGGCCCTCTTCGAAACCCACAAACAACCTTAACAAAGATAAAATAGGATGAAAAACTTCTTTACCTATCCTCTTAACTTAATAGGTTTAGAAGAGCGGTAGCAAAAACCCTTTAAACACAAACAACCGCATGAGTATTTTCCCAAATCCCAAACTTTTTTATTTTCCATATTTGATCAATGACTTAAAGCATTCCACTTCTTTCTTTAAAATCGATAGAATTTGAGCTGTTCTTGGACATTGAAGTAGAACGCCCTTCCGGAATTACATTCAAAAAAAATCGGGGTTGTTTCGAGGAAACACTTGAAATCAAAAACCATCGTTTTTTCCCAAACCTTTTAACCTCCATTAATACACAAAAGATTTTTCTGGCAGTTGTAATCTCTACACACATTTAAATCATTAATGTAAATTTTTAATTTTACTCGCCCTAGAAATTAAAAGTCTTGACACCCCCCTGAAAAAAAACTTTCCCTTTCCCAAAATTAAATTTCCCGTAAAATTCTTTCACAACTCCCCAAACTAGAATTGGGTAGAGAAAAATTTCCATGCACCCTAGGGGTTCTAAAATTCATTCCAAAAAATCCTTACTTGTAAAAAAAAAAACCCAAAAAAACTACAAGAACACACCTGTTTTTTTTTCCCTTTCAAAGAGATTTTAAAATTGGGGTTTCAGATTTTTACTTCCTTTTTTTTTCTTTCTTCTTGGCTGTTTTCTTAGGGGAGAGGTTTTTTGAGAACCTTTTCTTTCCCTTTTTAAGACGATTAACCATTTTTTTTTGGAAATTTTTTGGGAACCATGAAATTTTGAATCGGGGGGCTTGGACTCCTCATTAAGGGGTTTTGAGTTTTTCCCCCAAGAATCTGAAGATTCATCATGAAACACAAAGCTTTTTGGGGGATTTTGTTTAAGGATTTTTTTTGAGAGTTCAAAAAATTTTGGCCCACAATTACAAGAGAGAGGGAAAAATAAGAAAGAACATTGCGAAGAAAAAAAATTAGAGAAAAAAGGAAATGAATAAAAAAAAAAATATATTTTTATATTTTGAATAAAAATTTTTAAATTTAAAAATTGGGGGAAAAAAAAAATCAAAAAGGGGGTTTAAAAATTTTAATTTATTTCTAATAAAATTTAAATTTTACCTTTTTAAGGGTTTAGTAAAAATGCTGCAAATTGATTATGGTTGGCAAAATTCAACATTTTATTCCCTTATCAATGACCTAAAAATTTTTTTTAATTTCTATGGGGTTTGACCTGAATGTTTTTACGGGTTTTTTTTTTCAATTTATTGCAACCGTGTTGTCACTTTAATTAGCACATTTTAAAAATTTTTTTCAAAACTTTTTAATTGTTTTTTATCCATAAAACTTGTGCCCGCAATTACCAATAGAAAAAATTTTAACTTCAATGGATGAGCAACGAATTTTTTTTTTTTGAAGACCAAAAAATTAATTTATCACCTATGTAAAAAAACCCCTTTTTTTCCCTAGGAGTCAATTTTTTCAATAAATTAATTTTTTTAAATTTTTTCCAATTTTTCCCAATTTTTCCAAAAATTTTTTTTAAGATAATAAAAAAGTTTAAAAATAAAAATAAAAAGGAAAAAACTTCAATTTTAAAAAAAATTTAGAAATGGAAAAAAAAATAAAAAAATTTTTTAAAAAATTTTTTGGGGGAATTTTTTAAAAAATCAAAAAAGGAAAAATCGCTTTTTTATAGCAATTTGAAAAAAAAAAAAAAAAAAAAAAAAACAGGAAAAGGGGGTAGCCAGCGGGCCCCACCGGGGCTAGGTGCGGCGGGGGGGCGAGGTGGGCGTTCAATCAGGGAGAAGCAATTTTCGCGTTTTGCGAATTTTGCTTTTTGCCCAGCATGGCAGCCTCATTGGGGGGAAAACGACGCGCCGGGCGCGGATCTCCCCTCCCTCGAGCCCGAACCCGGCAAAAAAAAAAATGTATTTCGGCCTTTTGATTCGTTTTTTGCACAAACCAAAACAATCTTCAAAAGAAATAAAAAAAACATTATCAATTAAATAAATCAAAACAAGAGGGGGGTTTTCACGAAAAAAAGCTTTTTTAACCCGATCCGTTTATTTTCGATGGAAAAGGAAAATCCGGCTTATCCAGCTCGTTTCAACGCCTATAAATAGGGGAGGGGTGAAGAAGCCAAAAAAGTCAGAATTGCGGAGAGAGAAAAAAGAGTGAAAATCGGGGAAGTCCAAGCCTGACCGCCGACCGGAGTTCAAACCACCGCAAGGAGACGTTTTGGGGTAAACCGCCACACCATCAATCAGCACCCTCGAGAAGTTTGGGATTCGACACTTCACCCGCCGCAAACGTTCGCCGGAACGCCGTGAACAGCCAATACCGCCGCCGTTTTCCGACCGTTCGACCCGATCCGACCCGACCCGCGCACCCGATCGGACCCAGGTAAGTCGGTTTTTTCTAGATTTTTATTATTATTTATTTTTTTTTATTTCTTTATGTTAAAATTTATTATTATTATTTTTTATATTTTAGCCTTTATTTATTTATATGTCATAAATAGAAAAATGTAGGAATTGTATTTTTTAGGATTTAATAATGTAGAAAAAAAAATAGAAAATGGGGAAAAAAGAAAAAATAAAATAAAAATAATAAAAATAAGAAAAATAATAGAAATATTAGAAAAAAAAATAATAAAATTTTAAATTTCAAATAGGATAGAAAATAAACTTAAGATAAAATTTTCAACAAAAAAATAAAAAATTATAAAAATCATGAAAAACTTACAAAAACTTATAAAAATCACAAAAATCCCAAAATGAAAAACTTACAAAACTTATAAAAATCACAAAAAATCAGAAAATCAAAAAAACTAAAGATCACAAAAATTTAAAAAAAATCCAAGAATTACAAAAAAATAAGTTTTAACACTTAGAAAAAATCATTTTCTTCAAATAAACTCAAAAATTGATTTTTCCCTCAAAATCATTTTCAAAAATCAAATTCAAAGTTTAGGCTTAGAAATTTTTTTAGAAAAATCCCAAAAAATTTTAAGAACATAAATCAAAAGAGTTGCAAAATTAAAATTCATCAACAAATCTAAAGGTTTTCAAAAAAGCGAACTACGGCTTTGTTTGATCCTGAGTAGCGGTACGTAGGCACCATTCGAGTCAACCCATAAAATAATGAAAAATCCTTTTTTTCTGAAATAAATTCAAAGACATAAACAAAATTAACAGAAACACAATAAAAACACATTTCTAAAGATGAACAATTTTAAGAGATTAGGTGGTAACCGCATAGGTTTTAATAGGTTAGCCTCCGGACCTAGAAACTTGGTTTTCCCTTTTTCTCTTCTCACAAAAACGAGAAGAGGAAATAACGACGACTAGTAGTCCAAATAAAGACTAATCCGCTCCTTTAGTCTTAATTCAATTTTTCCCAACAACATGTTGGGTGGCGACTCCAAAAAATCAAACGAAATTCCTAATTCAAGTCGAGGATCTAGATTAGATGAGCATAGGGTTTAGTTTAGATCGGATTAGGATGGGAATCCAAAAATTAGACTCGACAGGATGGCGACTCCACTGGGGACCCATGCCAGTAGGCTAGCCACCTGATTCCTTTCAAATCGTTATCTTTAAGAAATGTGTTTCATTTTGTTACTCTGTTGCTAACCTTTCAGGGTTTAGTTAGATTTTCAGTTTTTCTTTATTGTGGGGGCTTTGCATGCATATATCTGTGTGAGTAGATGCGGTCGAACTCGGACCGTCTAGAAACCTAAGACGGGGGGCCATTGTGTAGGTTTCGGGCGAAGTGAGTTGATTCACCGTTCAGGACCGATTAGGCTACCCCACCCTTGCTTCGATATGGCCTGAGATCCATTTCTTCGAAAATGCGGGAGGCCATAGAGCTCGGGAACCAGTTTAGAACCAACCTATTGCATACAAACATCACAGAAGGTTGACAATTGAATGACAATGTATTGGTTTGTTTTTTTTGGAGTTCAAGACTATTTCCCTGTAATGTTTTCATAGTTCTTGTTATAACTAGGTTGTTTCCTATTGTAATAGATGGCTAGCAGTGCAGTCGACCGCCTCCTCCGCAAAGAAATTCGGGTGTACAAACCTTTGGACCCAAAATTGGTACTGGACCACTGGTTTACCTTGATAACCCAGAGGAGCAAGCCTTCATCCAACAGAAGATCGGCCCCGTCCTCTCACGACTAAGACAGAGGCGAATTTACCTATGGTCCGGGCCATGCTCCAGTTATGGGGAGATCGAGCCCGCAGCTTTCTTCATCGGACCGCATGAGACACCCCTACCCTGGAGGAGTATACCCAGTTGCTACAGGCTCCAGCACTGACTGATCAGATTTACACGCCAGACCTTAAGGCCGGGCCAGCCGGTACCTTCAGCAGATTACAGGCATCCGTAAAGACAGCACTCAATAAAGCCCTGGCAGACTGTAATGGGTATTGCATACGCATGGATGATCTAGAAGCTGGTTTATTGCCCGAGAAGACAATAGGGATAGAAAGGACATCCTGTGTGGGGACCCTAAGACTTACAGACAGAGAAGGGTGAACGCCTTCATCTTGACGGCCTTCGCCACTATACGTTCCCCATCGGAACTTTCTATATCACTACCGGGTTGCAGAGCTGGTAACCCAATTCCTGAAGGGAAAACTTTACATCCCGGCTCTACTGGCTGAACAGATCCGAAACCTGAATTTCCTCAATAAGAAGGGTCATGGCATCCTGCGCTCAAGCCTCAACCTTCTGCTAATATGGTTCGTAAGCCACCTCAAGTGCTTCGGGCTGAACATGGCAGAAAAACCCTAGCCCAACAGGTAGATCTGTGGATTCTTGTATAGAAAAGGTGAAGCTACCCGACGACATTACCAGCTACAGTTGGGTAGATCTGCTTAGAAGCCTTAGCGCCGAAGATATTCTGTGGATAGCCAGGTGGAGTTGCTACAATAAAATCATCTTAACCTGCAGTAATTTCCAAGCAGTGCATTAATTGGGATCAACGGATGCATCGAATATCACCCCAACTCCGAGTCCGCCAATTCGGTACCATCCAAGACATAGTTTATCGGCCTTCACTCGAAGCAGTCCCTTTGAGTATCAAGATCCGAACCTGTTGGTAGCCGAGAAATTTGCTAAGCTGGCAGAGGTCAAAGCACTTTGGGAAGCCAGAATCGAAAGCCGAATGTGGACCTCGGTGAACTAGATGGCGAAGTGGGAAAACACCGAGCCACCAGAGAATTTGTAATCCGCCAGCTATACCAGACAGGGGAAAGAGGCATACCGGGTTCCAGACGTCACCCAGCCAAGACCAGATAAGATCAATCCAGAACAGAGATCTACTTGGAGCAGGTCAAGGCCCGGATGGAAGTATACTTCGAAGCTACAGACTATAAGAAAGACATCTGGAAGGGACGCTTCAAGGAATCTGACCAAGAAACAAGGCCTTAGAAGCACAATTAGAGAAAATCCCAAGCCAGGGTCAAAGAACTAGAAGCCATCATCAGTGGGAAGCCTGAGCCTCCACAACAGAAGACTAAGAGAGCTAGGAACTAGATTTTCCTTGTAATCTTTCATTCGTTTATTTTGATCATTGAACCCAGAATTTTCAAAATTAACAAAAAGTGAAGTTTTCAACATTACATTGTCAATCAGTTGTCAACCTTTATTTTTAGCATCCGTGTGAGCATCTAGTTTGCATATTTACTAAAAAATAAGAACAATAAAAAATAAATAAAGAAAGAAAATTGAAGAGTTACTAACAACTAAAGATCTTTTCAAAGTCCAAAAGT
Organism: Laguncularia racemosa; assembly: GCA_037954665.1. Taxonomy (NCBI): domain Eukaryota; kingdom Viridiplantae; phylum Streptophyta; class Magnoliopsida; order Myrtales; family Combretaceae; genus Laguncularia; species Laguncularia racemosa. The sequence continues at coordinate 16,460 of JBBMOL010001626.1, read as the reverse complement.
TGCTTCTAAATGGTCAGCTTAAACCTAAAGCTCATAGTCACTTGCTCTAAACGTAAAGCTGAAGACCTCTATAACCTACTCTCAACTTAAAAGACCCCATTCACTTCAAAAGGTCTCCTCATATCTTGATTTAGCCTCGAAACGTAAAACGTCCCAACACCCTCCAATCCAAAAGCTGCACTTAAAGTTTCCTTTCTATCAAAAGTTCATATAAACCAAACACATTTTTTTTTTTTTTTGGGCACACGTTCAAAGTAGCTATGGTCAATTATCACTGAGGGTATAAAGAAGACTCTTCCAAATACTTGAGTCTTAGGCACTTAAGACCAAATCGCTTGTTCAAATTGACAACAGTATATGGGGACGCCATGAGAAGTGAAGGACATAGGCAAATGGAAGGGTATCTTTGTTCAAAAGGTTTAAGATGACAAGAGGCAAACCACGTCCCAAACACTAACCCTTAAACACTTGAAAGTTGAGTGTTATTAATGTGAGGTTTTGGACTCATTCCTTAAAGGAGGTCTATCTTGAATTTTGATACGTTAAATCAAATTAATGTTAGGCATTATTTTTGTTACCCTAAACACAATCATCCTTTGACAAACAAGAGTTTCAAAATTTAACCCTACTATCAACCACCCCATGATGGAATACATAGGGAAGATAGAGACATCAATAGTGCTTGCCCTAGTTGCAACAATCAAAATTTTTGCCATAGATAATTTATTTGAGATGAAGAGAAGTCCACATTCTGAAAAAATACACATGAACCACATGAAATGATCACCATTGGGCCACAAAGAAAAGAAAAAGAAAAACGATGGAAAAAGAGAATGAATGAAGGAAAAAACTGAAAGGAATAGAAAGAAAAGAAAGAAAAAGAAGAGAAATGAGAAAAGCCTACGAATGTAGCCAAACCTATAAAAGCCAACAACACTTGAAAACACCAGGGCAAATACGAGAATTTAAACATCATAGTTCAAAGATACAATACCCTTTTTTTGAAGACTTCTCCAAATCATTGAAAATAATTTATCTTAAGCAAAAAAAAAAATTTCTAGGGCAAGTACTATTCTAGTTCTTTTTTCTCAAGGTTTCTTGACTTGCAAACCTACGTTGAAATGATGATTCTTTCAAAATAAACCTTAACATACTTTTCTGAAACCAGCAACCAAAGAGCCTAAATTGCATTACAAGTATCAAAAAGTCCTAACGGATTGATTAAAGCGTATTACTTACAAGAAAGACCATAATTTTTGGAATAGAAGTCAAGAGTGACATCTAAACCGAGAGATTGTAAGGAAGTCCTCTTAGATTAAACCAATTAAAAACGAGATATCCAGTTATAAATGGAATGAGAGAATTTACTCATAGCATTGTTTAGCTTAAGTACTGATGTTTCCCAAGAAGAAGATATGAGTCTTAATTAAAAGAAACCTCTCAAGAGAGGATTGATTAAGCTAAGACAACACTTTTGTTTCTAAGATTAAACTAAACCCTCTAAAAAAATGAGGCAAAAGAGTAAGTGATTATGGAGCAGTAGGGAATGCTTACCCTTTATTTGTATTTTTAGGAGCCTTGTCAGATTCTTTACTCGTTAGCAATGCTCACTAAAAAGGAAAACACTTTAATATTTTGCCACATTATCCTTAGGTTTCAAAAGACCATTTTCCTTGAAAATTTGCAGAAAAATTTTAGTTATCACTAGTTCAGAGGTCTTAAGTCATCTTGCATTTGATTGTTATTGAAAAAAAATATAATAAGATTCTCACTTAGGATATTCTTCCTTTAATAGGGTAGTCAGCCCAAAAAGGGGCACTTCCCTAGATCTCTCAAGGTTAGCCCACAGGGGGGCACCTTTGAGCCATTCATTTTATAATAGGGTAGTCAGCCCAAAAAGGGGCACTTCCCTAGATCTCTCAAGGTTAGCCCATAGGGGGCACCTTTTAAGCCATCATTTTCATAATATGGTAGTCAGCCCAAAAGGGGAACTTCCCTAAACTCTTAAGGTTAGCCCATATGGGGCACCTTTTAAGCCATCATAGGGTAGTCAGCCCAAAAGGGGCACTTCCCTAGATCTCTCAAAGTTACCCCACAGGGGGCACCTTTTGAGCAATCATTTTCACCAAGGGTTAGTCAGCCCAATATGGGCACTTTCCCGAAAAAGCCTGTTCTCAAGGGTCAGCTCATAAGGGCACCTTTTGAGACAGTTCTCATTTAGGTTAGTCAGCTCTTGGGGCACTTTCCTAAAAATCAATCTAAGGGTTAGTCAGCCCAATATGGGCACTTTCCGAAAAAGCCTGTTCTCAAGGGTCAGCTCATAAGGGCACCTTTTGAGACAGTTCTAGTTTAGGTTAGTCAGCTCTTGGGGCACTTTCCTAAAAATCAATCCAAGGGTTTTAGTCAGCCCAATAGGGGCACTTTCCCGGAAAAGCCTGTTTTCAGGGTCACTCATAAGGGCACCTTTTGAGACAGTTTTAGTTTAGGTTAGTCAGCTCTTGGGGTAATTTCCTAAAAATCAATCCAAAGGTTAGTCAGCCCAAGATGGGCACTTTCCTAAGAATTTTATCAAGGGTTAGTCAGCCCAATATGGGCACTTTCCTAAAAATTCGTTCTCAGGGTCAGCTCATAAGGGCACCTTTTGAGACACTACCAAAGGTTAGTCAGCCCAGATGGGCACTTTCCTAAAATCCAAGGGTTAGTCAGCCCAATATGGGCACTTTCCTAAAAATCCGTTCTCAGGGTCAGCTCATAAGGGACCTTTTGAGACATTCCCAAAAGGTTAGTCAGCCAAGATGGGCACTTCCCTAAAATCCCAGGGTTAGTCAGCCCAATATGGGCACTTTCGTAAAAATTCGTTCTCAGGGTCAGCTCATAGGGGCACCTTTTGAGACACTACCCCAGGTTAGTCAGCCCAAAACGGGCACTTTCCTAAAATATATTTTAAGGTTAGTCAGCCCAATATGGGCACTTTCCTAGATTCTCCCGATTAGTCAGCCCTTGGGGCACTTTTCGAAAACATCCTTCCCAAAACAGTTGCTAGTCTAACAAGACGCTTCTGTCGACAGGTAGCCACTCAAAAAGGGCGCTTCCTAAGTAAATTTTCTTTCCAAGGTTGCAAGTCTGATAAGACGCTTCCTATCATCATACATTCCTACTCAATGCTTGAGATGTGTCCTGTCGCCAATTAATTAGCCCATAAAGCACTTCTTGGAGAAGGAAATTACCTTGAATTGTTAGGAACATCTTCAATCGTAGGATTATCAGCTTTTGGGGCATTTTCCTACTAAAACCTAATTCAAGAGGTCAAAAATGGCGTCTTTTGTTTGTCTTTGTAGTTAAGTTTTTCAAACTTTACCACAAAAAGGGGCAGCTGTAAACACCCCATTTTTGCCCTAGGAGTCAATAATTTTCATAATAGTTAATTTTTCAATTTTTCCTAATTTTTCCCAATTTTTTTCCTAATTTAGCATAAGATAATAAAAATGTTCGAAAAATAAAATAAATAGGAAAACACTTCAATTTTGAAAATGATTTCAGAAATGGCAATAATAAATAATAAAAATTTTTAAATTTTTGGAATTTTCAAAAAATACAAAAAATGGAAAAATCGCATTGCATATATGCAATTTGGCAAAAATAAAAAAATAAAAAACAGGAAAATGGGCTAGCTCAGCTGGTCCAGACCGTGGCTAGGTGCGCGCGCAGGGGGGCGAGGTCGGGCGTTCGAATCGCGGGAGAAGCAATTTTCGCGTTTTGCGAATTTTGCATTTGCCCAGGACACGTGGCAAGCCTCTGATTGGCTGGGAGAAACGCACGCGCCGGGCGCGTGATCATCCCCTACCTCGAGCCCGAGATCGCCGGCGAGAAGAAAAATCCGTATTTCGGCCGTTTTGATTCGATTTTTTGCACAAATCCAACAGATCTTCAACAGAAATAAGATAAACATTATCTAATTAGAATCAAATCACAACAAGACGAGGGATTTACACGAATCAAGTCATTCCTTTTAACCGTCGATCCGATTAGCTTCGATCGGAGGAAATCCGAGCTTATCCAGCTCGATTTCGAACGCTTATAAATAGAGGAGGAGGTGAAGAAGCCAAATCACATATCAGAATTGAGAGAGAGAGAGAAAACAGTGCAAATCGAAGGAAGTCCAAGCCGTGACCGCCGACCGGAGTTCAAACCACCGCAAGGAGACGTTCTGGGAGTAAACCGCCACCACCATCAGACTCAACACCCTCGAGAAGCTAGGATTCGACACTTCACCCGCCGCAAACGACCGCCGGAACGCCGTGAACGAGCCAATACCGCCGCCGTGTCCGACTGATTCGACCCGATCCGACCCGACCCGCGCACCGATCCTTATCCAGGTAAGTCGGATTTTCTAGATTTTTTATTATTATTTATTTTGTTTATTCGTTTATGTTGAATTTATTTATTATTATTTATTATATTGTTAGCCATTTATTTATTTATATTGTCGATAAATAGAAAAATGTAGGAATTGTATTTTTCTAGGATTTAATAATGTAGAAAATAGAAAATAGAAAATAGGAAATAAGAAAAAATAAAATAAAAATAATAAAAATGAAGAAAAATAATAGAAATATTAGAAAAAAATAATAATAAAATTTTAAATTTCAAAATAGGATAGAAAATAAACTTAAGATAAAATTTTCAACAAAAAAATATAAAAATTATAAAAATCATGAAAAACTTACAAAACTTATAAAAAACATAAAAATCATGAAAAACTTACAAAACTTATAAAAATCACAAAAAATCATGAAAATCATAAAAAACATAAAGATCACAAAAATTTAAAAAAAATTCCAAGAATTACAAAAAAATAAGTTTTAACACTTAGAAAAATCATTTTCTTCAAAAAAAACTCAAAATTGATGTTTTCCCTCAAAATCATTTTCAAAAATCAAATTCAAAGTTTAGGCTTAGAAATCTTTTTAGAAAAATCCAAAAATTTTAAGAACATAAATCAAAAGAGTTTGCAAAATTAAAATTCATCAACAAATCTAAAGGTTTTCAAAAAAGCGAACTACAGCTTGTTTGATCCTGAGTAGCAGGTACGTAGGCACCCATTCGGGTCAACCCATAAAATAAATGAAAAATCCTTTTTTCTGAAATAAATTCAAAGACATAACAAAAATTAACAGAAACACAATAAAACACATTTCTAAAGATGAACAATTTTAAGAGATTAGGTGGTAACCGCATAGGTTTTAATAGGTTAGCCTCAGGACCTAGAAACTCTGGTTTTCCCTTTTTCTCTTCTCACAAAAACGAGAAGAGGAATAACGACGACTAGTAGTCCAAATTAAGACTAATCCGCTCCTTTAGTCTTAATTCAATTTTTCCCAACAACAGTTGGGTGGCGACTCCAAAAATCAAACGAAATTCCTAATTCAAGTCGAGGATCTAGATTAGATGAGCATAGGGTTTAGTTTAGATCGGATTAGGAATGGGAATCCAAAAATTAGACTCGACACCTAGGAATTGAAAAGTACCAGATGTGCTTTTTCTATCAATTTTACAACCAGCATAGTCTGCATCAAAATAGCCTATTAAATCAAAATTTTGATTTTTAGGATACCAGATGCCCAAATTTTGAAGTATTAACTAGGTATTTAAAAATTCGCTTTACAGCTGATAAATGAATTTCTGTTAGTGCAGCTTGAAATCTAGCACACAAACACACACTGAACAAAATATCAGGTCTTGATGCAGTCAGGTGCAATAAAGAACCAATAAGGCTCCTATAAAGTTTCTCACTTACCTTCTGTCCATTTGAGTCAGAGTCTAACCTTATTGAAGTACTCATAGGTGTTGTAACCTTTTTGCAGCCGTCATATCCAAATTTCTTCAATATTTGTTTTGTGTATTTTTCTTGATGAACAAAGATTCCTTCTTTCGTTTGTTTTATTTGAAGCCCCAAAAAGAATGTCGATTCTCCCATCATTGACATTTCAAATTCTACCTGCATGGTCTCAGTAAATTCTTGACACAACAATTCTTTAGTAGATCCAAAGATAATTCATCCACATATATTTGTACAACCAAGATATCATTATCAAAAGTTTTCAAGAATAAAGTAGTGTCAACTTTTCCTCTATGAAAACCTTTAGAGATAAAAAACATACTCAATCTTTCATACCAAGCTCTTGAAGCTTGTTTCAAACCATATGGTGCTTTATTTAATTTAAAAACGTAATATGATTTTAAAGGATCTTCAAAACCAGGTGGTTGTTCTACATAAACTTCTTCCTTTATAAAACCATTTAAAAATGCACTTTTTACATTCATTTGAAAAACTTTAAAATCCTTATAAGATGCATATGCAAGCATCAATCGTATTGCTTCTAGTCTAGCAACAGGTGCATATGTTTCATCAAAATCTATTCCTTCTTCTTGTGAATAACCTTTAGCTACTAATCTTGCTTTATTTCTTATAATTTTACCGTCGTCATCTAATTTATTTTTCAACACCCATTTAGTTCCAATTATAGACTTTCCTCTAAGTCTAGGAACTAAATTCCATACATTGTTTCTTTGAAATTGATTTAATTCTTCTTGCATAGAGATAATCCAATTATCATCATTTAAAGCTTCTTCCACATTACTAGGTTCAATTTCGGATAACAACACAAAATGATTTTCAAGATTTTGTAAATTAGCTCTTGTTTTAACACCAGATTGAACATTACCTATTATTTGATCAGAAGGATGTGCAAACTTATACCTCCAAGCTTTAGAAACTTCTTGTTCAGATCTTACAACTTCTGAAGTACCTTCTATATTTGCCTCTGAAATAGGTTCTGGACGACCAGATCCTCGAGTGTTAACAGCAGGTGCTTCTAACTTAGGTTCTGAACTAACTTTTGCTTTAGAATTGGAGTCCTTTTCTTCATCAGAATCAACATCCTTTAAATCCTCAATAAATTTAACATTTATTGATTCTTCAGTAGTTTTTGATGATTTATTGAAAACACGATAAGCACGACTATTTAGAGAATATCCTAAGAAAATAGCTTCTTCAGATCTTTCATCAAACTTACAAAGGTTGAGAGGATTCTTTTTCACAAAGCATTTAGATCCAAAGATATGAAAATATGAAACGTTAGGTTTCTTACCTCGAAACATCTCATAAGCAGTCTTTAATGTCATGGGTTGAATGAAAACTCTATTGATGATATAGCAAGCTATAGAAACTGCTTCTGCCCAAAAATACTTAGCAATTCCACTTTCATTTAACATAGATCTAATCATCTCTTGTAAAGTTCTATGCTTGCGTTCCACTACTCCATTTTGTTGAGGAGTGTATGGAGTTGAGAAATTATGAGATACACCATGTTCTTCACAAAAATTTAAAAAACTTGCATTTTGAAATTCTGTTCCATGATCAGTTCGAAGACTAATTATGGGAACTCCCTTTTCATTTTGTATTTGTTTTGCAAATTTTTGAAAAGAATCAAAAGTATCTCTTTTGTGTCGCAAGAATATAACCCAAGTGTATCTGGAAAAATCATCAACAATAACAAGTCCATATTTGCTTCCACCCATGCTTAAGAGTTTAGTAGGTCCAAAAAGATCAAGATGCAATAATTCAAGTGGTCTCTTAGTTGAGATTACATTTTTACTTTTATGAGAGATAGAAACCATTTTATTCTTTAAGCAAGTATCATATTTCACATCTTGTTTAATATTTATCTTAGGTAATCCTTTAATAATATCCTTTTTAGATAATTTTTCTAAATGATTAAAATTAACGTGTCCTAGTTGTTTATGCCAAGCAAAAACATGATCATTCAAGGAAATTAAACAACAAACATTATCGATTTCAGCTGGTTTTATGAGATAGATATTTCTTTTCCTAATTCCTTCAAATAATCTCTCATCATTTTCATTAAAAGCATAGCACTTGTCTTGATAAAAAATCATTCTATAACCTTTATCACATAACTGACTAATACTAAGTAGATTATGTTTTAAGCCTTGCACAAGATATACATTTTCAATGAGAAAAGTAGGCATACCAATCGTTCCAGCGGCAATTATTTTACCTCTACTATCACCTCCAAACTTTACATACCTTTTTTCTTCCAAAGTTATTCTATTGAACAATGAAGCATCTCCAATCATATGTTTAGAACATCCACTATCCAAATACCATGTTCCTCTTATTTTAGCTTCATGTTCCTGTACAAATAAAAAGAATTAAGTCCTTTTAGGAACCCAAGTGAGTTTGGGCCCTTTAAAAGATAAGCTCATTTGATTTCTTCGATTTACTTGTTGACTACTAAGCTTATTCCTCTTATAATAGCAAAATTTCTCAATATGATCAAATTTATTACAGAAGAAACATGCATAAGAATTAACATTCCTATACCTATCATTTACCTGTTTCTTGAAATTCTGGTTTATATAACTTCTGTTATACCTTCTGGTATTGCTTCTGTAGTACCCATTGTGTGGATACCTCTTGTCAGAATAACTTCTATAAAAGTCTCTGGTATTTCCTCTTTTAACATTATTTGTATTCGAAATGTACTTTTTGCTGTTGGATTCATCACTTAAGACTTGTTTAGCCTTAACAAAAACTGTATTTTGATTCAATTTTAAACTCGAACCATGCTCATATCCTAATCCATGTTTTTCATTTGAAACTCTTTGTGAAGAAATTAACATGGTCAATTTCTTGTCACTTTCATCAAATTTTTTAAAGGTAGTTTTCAACGACTTAGATAGATCATCAATCTTTACCTTCATGTCACTTGTTTCTACTTCAAGTAGATGATTTTCTATTCTTAATTTTTCAATACTCACATGCATGGATTCATTTTCTTGTTTCAGGATATCATTTTCATCCACAAGAAAAGTATTTGTTTGCTTTAATGCTTCCTTTTTCATTCTTAAGAGCTTTTATTTCATTTTCATACTTAGCTAATTTTGTATCAGCCCTTTTTAGTGCCTTTAATAGCTTACTCATTTCTACTAGCATGTCGTATCAGTTACATCTTCATCAGATTCAGAGTGTACCTCAGAACTAGCCATTAGACAAAGATTTGCCTCATCCTCTTCTTCTTTTGAGTCTTCTAAATTTGTTTCCGTTTCTTCTAAATCACTCCACGTTGCTAGCATTGCACGACTTTTCTTTTTATAATTTTCCATTTTCTTGATCAGTGTTGGACATTCATATTTGATGTGTCCTGGCTTTTTGCATTCATAACATTGAATCTCCCTTTTCTCTTTCTTCTTTTCTTTCTCCTTGTAAGCTTTTCCTACATCATTATGCTTATATTCAGTACTTTTCTTGAAAACACTAAATTTCTTACCTCTTTGCTTCTTGAGCAGCCTGTTGAGTTTACGTGCTAGAAGACTGATGTCCTCTTCTTTCTCATCATCGCTATCATCCATTTCAGTTTCATTTTGCTTTATTTCCTTGACTTTAAACGCAATTCCTTTGGTTCCATCTTCTCCTCTTTGTGTGGTTTTTATGTGTGACTCATATGCCATGACTTTTCTCTCAATTGACTGAGAGTTAGCTTGTTTAGGTCTTGAGCTTCCTCTATAGTAGTTTTCTTTGCATCCTAAGATGGTGGCAATATCCTTAGCATTTTCCTCACAAGATCTGGATCTGGAAGTTTCTTTCTAAGTGATGCAAGCTCATTTGTAATAGCTGTAAACCTGTTAAAAGCATCTTTGACATCTTCATTAAACTTAAACTTAAATAATTCATACCGTTGAATTAAAGCATTTATCTTGGTTTCCTTGATGGTATCAGTCCCTTCATATGTATCGGATAGGATATCCCAAATCTCATTTGCACTTGCACATGATGATATCAAATAGAACTCTGATGGAGCAATAGTAGTCAGTAATAAATTTTTTGCTTTATTATTCTTCTCGATAATTTTCTTCTCGAAATCTAACAAAGTCGAATTTCTGTTCAAGGTGATCACATTGTCCCCAAGTGAAATGACCTGCCATGAATCATAATCATTAGTTTTAATGTAAGTTTCCATACGCATCTTCCAATATGAGAAGTTTGAGCCATCGAAGTAAGGAGCTTGATTAATTGCAACATTATTTTCAACCATTTTAGATCACTTAAAATAGATGAGTCTTGCTTTGATACCAATTGTTGGTCCCAATTAGATTAATCAAGAGGGGGCTGAATTGATTAATTACTTAAAATTTCAATTTTTGCAAATCATTCAAAAACTCTTGACTAATAAAATCACGTGAATAACAAAAATGAAGAACAATAATGTGCAATAAATAAAATGAGTAGAGAAGAATAGAATGCTCAGAGATTTATAGAGGTTCTGCCTCGAGCATCAGTCCTCTCTTCCAGCTTCACGTTGGGGTCCCGGTTGTGTTTCACTATATCAAACAAATTGAAAGTGTACAAAATAAGCCTCTTCAAGGCGAAGTCTCACTGCTGAGTCTTTCTAGCTTCCTCACTAAGCTAATCACTCAAACTACAGTGATGAAACAACTATCAATTCCTTATACACAAAAGGAATTACGATGACAATGAGGAATATCAAATTTCCTCTATAAATTAGATCACATGTATATGTAAAAAATTTTGCGCTTGAAGATGTATAAGCCTTTTCTTTTCCGTGTGTTTTTTTTTTTTTTCTTTGCAGAAGAACTCTCTCTTCTTTTATTTGAATTGAACACTCCTTTTATGAAGAGAACATAAACGTTACTTGGAGTTCCACGTGACAAGCTTTTTTATTTTTTGAAATTTTGTATTTCAAAAATAAGTTGATTCTGTTGGAGAGGATCTGCATTCCGTGATATCTTTGATGATGATAAGCTTGGATAAATCAGTTTAACCGAGATCTTCTTTGGAGATATTTCTTGGATCAAGTTTGTTGAAGATATCCCTCACATTGTGGAACCTTATCTTGATATCCCATATATTATGGAACCATATCTTTATGTAACAACCATATTTCTTATCCTTATCTTTGTAACTGCTAGATCTCCCAAAATATAGCACAAATATCTAGATTTAAATCTTGATAAAACTTGTAAATCTTATATGATCTCACTTTATCATAAAATAAAATCTTTAAATAAAATCTTGTAAAAACTTTATGTAAATTAAAAACCCCATGATATAAAATCCAACTTTAGTAAAACACATCAAGCATATTACCCAAATATACTTGACACATGGAGCTAGGCCATGAAATTTATTAAAAACTATCGATATAAAAATTAGAACAAAATCTGAAAAAAATTCGTGATAGGCATGGAAGGTTCTGAAAGTGCTTCTGAAAGATTATCACGAGAACTACGGATACACTATATAACTTCTGAAACATCTTCTATCAGAACAAAAATAATCTATATAACACTTTTGAAGGTTCTGAACAAGCTTCTGTCTCCTTGTTCAATTTAGAAAAATTTACGTACTATCTTCTGAAACAACTTTTGAGAAGCTCAAACATACGTTACACATTATTCCTCTTTTGTTAACATTAAAACTAAATTAGAGAACTTAACACAAGGCATCAAAGTCAACTTCAACAAAATCTAAGCTTCTTAGACATGCAATGTCTTAGAATGGAAAAAGATGTTTGGCGACTAACCAAACAAATTACCACCTTCAATAGGTTTATCTCGAAGTTTGCCAATAAGTGTCGAATTCTTCAAGATTTGTAAAACCCTACCAGCTTCCAATGGATTAATTAATGCTAGGCAACCCTTGATGAGCTGAAAAGGTTCCTTATCTATACCCAACTTAAGAGAAGATCTCTACCTTTACCTCACTATAAGCAACTATGCCCTCTTGCTAGCTCTAGTCAAAGCAAATGGTCATGAACACTAACTAGTGTATTACGTCAGTTATATCCTATAGGGAACCAAGGTCCAACACTTTAAGGTTTAAAAGTCTGTCCTTGCTATCGTAATTTTCTCTCTAAAATTACACCTATATTTTAAGGCTCATCAAGTGATTGTTCTCACCGATCATCCATTATGATAGATGTTCCATCGCCCCGACCTCTCCAAGTGCATGGTTTGTTATGACCTTGAGCTTTGTGCTTATGGCGTATAATTTAGACCTAGAGAAGCTATCAAAGCATAGCTCCTTATAAACTTTGTTGCCAAATGTACCATTCCAGATGATTCTCTAGCCTCTATAGACCCATCATATATAGACTTGACACATTGATGATTAGCCATAAAAGGTGGCAGCGAAGCCAAGCTGATCGTCCAAAGACATTACAATATGGAAATCTAGTATGCCCTCAAATTTAGCTTCTTAGCAAGTTATAATGAAGCTAAATATAAAGCCCTTATAATTAGTCTCAAACTCACTAAAGCTATCAAAGCCAAGAGAATCCAAATTTTCTTTTGACTCCTAGCCCATCGTTCAACAGATTAAAGGTGATTACACCACTAGGGATGATAACATAACCATCTCTAGTTGGTTCACATGCTTTGCTCTAAATTCCTACTTGGGACTATCACCAAGGTTTCTCAAGTAAAAAATTTAAAAGCAAATGCCCTATCCAAGTTATCCTCTATGGCAATGACAAACTTCGATTAGCACATTTTCATCTAATACCCCCTTAGCCAATCTACAATAGATTCCATCTACCATTATGTACACACCAGCATGCAGCCAACATAAGGCAACCTTTGCTAGATGTATGCCTTTGTCAATTACTTACAAGATGGCACCTTGCTAACCACTTGAAACAACACTAGAAAACTAATGTATTAGATAACCTAATACACACTGATTGATGGGCAACTTTCTAAAAAAGCATACAACCTCCCCTTTTCGAAATGCCTGCAACTAAAAGAAGCCCAACAAGTGCTTAGCAAACTCATGCCAAAATCTATAGCAATCACATTATAAGCCACACAATCATAACCAAGGCACTTCCATTCAAATACTTCTAGCCAACAATGAAGAAGGATGCGCAAGAGCTCACATGTAAATGCACAAATTGCCAAAAGCATGAGCCTATCAACAAGCTTCCAAACACTTCGCTCTTGTCTATCTCGAGTCCATGGCTATTTTCTTAGTGAGGCCTTGACATGCTCAACCCATTTCCTAAAATGACCAAGTAGCAACAATACATCATTATTGCTATTGGTTACTTTACTGAATGGATTGAAGCAAAAGCTATGGCTAGGATCACTAAAAAGAGCATTAAAGACTTCATCATACATTCCAACCTATGCTATTTTGGTGTACCTTACTCATTCATCACTAACAATGGAATGCAATTCAACAATGATAAGTTTTGAGATTTTTTACTCAGACCAAAGCATCTAACTCCATTATACCTCTGTTACGTACCCCTAATCCAATGACTAAGTGGATGTGTCCAACAAAATCATCCTCAATAACCTCAAGAAATGAATAGGCTAAACAAAGAGTCTATAGGCAAACAAATTGCACTATATCTTACGGAGAAACCACGCTATGCCACAAACAACAACCGATAAATGACCTTAAAGCTACTTATCAAATTGGAGTTTTTGAATGTCTAAACTCAAGACCTCGATTTGGAGATTAATGAGATCAACCTTAAAGCTGAACCCAACCTCCTAAATGAGCTATGCAACCAAGCAAGTCTCTACATGGCTGCCTATTAGTGATGTGTAACTCACTACTATGATAAAAAGGTGAAGCACAAAAGTTTTAACCTATAGACCTAATCTATAGAAAACTAAGAGCCATATGGTCGTAAGAAGGCTAGGGCAAGCTTGTTCCAACTTAGGAAGACCCTATCTAAGTTAAGGAAGAGGTCAATCATGGGGCTTATAGCTTGCAACAATTAGATAGTTAACCTATCTCTTATATTTGAAATGCCAACAACCTATAGTGATATTATGCTTAAGGTTTACAATAAAAGACCCCTTTTTTTATGCTTCATGTAGACCAACAGTGTAGCTTTACTATGCTTAGTTACCGCAACCCTAACCACGAGCGAACATAAACTCCTTTCCTTCATCCTAACCATGGGCATACATAGACACTTACTGCCACCCTAACAACAAGTGAACGTAACCTCTTTTCTGTTTGCCCTAAGCACGGATGTCGACAAACACTTACTTTGTCGCCCTACCTATAGGTGAATGTGGAATGTTACTCTACCGCCTTAGCTATAGGTGAACTTAAACTCTTTTCATCACCCTAACCACAAGTGTACACAGACACTTACCACCACTCTAGCCACAGGCAAATGTAGCCTCATTTCTATCACCTTAACTACAATTATACATAAACTCTCACTCCACCGCCTACCTATGGGCAAACATGGATTCTTACTCCTCTACCTTACCTATAGAAAACATAAACCCTTACTCTATTGCCTTACCCACCGACAAATATAGACCCGTACTCCATTGCCCCACCCATAAGTAAACACGAATCCTTACTCTACTACCTTACCCATAGGCATATGCTGATCAATTCTCCATTGCCCCAACCACTAGTGAACACGGAGGCTCCACTACCCTAATCGCAGGTAAACAGTTCTTTTATAGCTACCTTATGGGTGCATGTACCATACCATAGCCTTCAGCCCAGTCAACATTAACCAAACTAGCAACCATTACTTTGTGACGATTGTGTCCTCATCTAAGTCCTTACCCTTATACAGGCATACCAAACAAACATGCATCCTTAAGGTGGTACCTACACAAACATGCATCCTTATGATAGTACCTACACAAACTATTTGCCTCATCGATCTACTAAACTCGATCGTACCACTACATTCTTTAAGGACCTACTCTCAAGTACTCATTATGGAACATCAACACTACTTACATTGAACATTCTCCAATAGGAGTATTACTCAGATATCACCATAGTTGTCAAAATCGCAAGTTAACTCGCATGTTTCTACGATTTTACAAGTTAGTGAGCACATTCTTAATCAACTATGTAAAAACGTTTTTGAGGTAAAATCGTAGTAGAATCGCGATTCTACACATGGAATCAGTAAAATCGCGAGTCCACTAGTGTTTTTACGTTTCTACTACAATGTCTTATTTTCCATCAACAGAAGGAATGAAGAGGAAGTAGCTCAATCTAGTTGAAGACGTGCAGCCCAGAGAAGCCTAGTTTAGCCTAAAATTCAAGTAAATTTGTAGGGTATAGCTTTCATTCAAAAAATAAAGACATAAGATTTTATTCTGGTTCACCCGTTAACTAGGGCTACGTTCTGCAGAGGATCCCACTATAATTAGCACCTCACTCTCTCATTTTTATCACGCCATTACAAGTAAAAAAGAGAATATATAATAACAGCTATTCATGGCCCAAGCTTAAACTTATAATGAACAAATATAGGCTTAATTGCTAAAAGTCTATGTGCTTTCCTATCGTAGGGGAGTATGAGCCATACCCTAACATGTTCATTTGTCATCACTCGTCGCTTGTCGGTGTGTTACGTTGCATTAAAGTCTTTGTTTTTGTGTTCGTCAATTATCGGTCTTCTTATTCCTATTTGTGATCATGTTCGTGTTAAAGCACTCATGTTTGATTGTTACAACTTTTCTTATTTTAATTAATATTTTGTAATAGTAAATAAAATAAAGGGTAGATAACTTTAACTTTATAAGATTTTTTTAGATTTTTAATTTTATAGAAAGGTATAAACGTATTTATATTTCTATCTTTTCAATATCTCATAGTTAAGTAAATATGAGATATTGTTAAGTAAATATATTTTGAATTAATAATCACGAATAGTGCAAAAATTTACCTAGTAATATATAATTTTGAAAGTTTTTCTTGTTATAGTATCTTTTTTATTATTTACTTTTGGTTAGTAGTTATTTGTCATTTTTTTTATATTACTCATTTCTAATGGTTTATCTTCATTATCAACTTTTATTTATTAGTAATTTCTTAAAGTCACAATTGATTTTTAAATTTTATCTATTATCTTTTAGCTTTTGTAAATATAACTAGGTAAAACTTGCTTTATACATGATTTATCATTTTAGAAATAAAATATCTATATTATACAACTTATGCTTGATTATCTATATTATGAATTTTATTGCAGATTTGCAATTTATGGCCAAAATAAATGTTGAATTTCCTTATTTCTATTATTCATTATATTTTTTACTGACTATTGTAAGTAAATTTACAATCTTTGGAAGTTATTTTACATAGGTTGTAGAAACTTACATTTCTACGTTACGTTTCTACGTTCCGATTCCATGGACCCCTTAGCGATTCTATGTAAAATCCCCATTTTGAAAAAAAAAAGGAGGAAGACACATGAGAATGCTAAAAAAATATCTTCTCATTCATAATGTTTTGCTAAACAACATTTATAAGTTCCTTTGTTGCATCTTAATTGATTCGTTACAATATTGCCTCTCAATAAAACCATTACTTACAATCAGTACTAGCGACTACTTAAAGAATAATGTTCCTAAAT
>JBBMOL010001625.1:0-35149 GCA_037954665.1 Laguncularia racemosa | reverse complement strand
ACATATTAGAACATTACAAACATTTTTGAGAGGCTCCTCTCTTGGTTCTTCAAGAACTAACTAGAACTTATCGGATTAATTTCCGTAGCATTCATCCCGACTTATCAATCGGTCTTTCACCCCGATTGTGGCATCTTCATATTATACGAAGGTTCTTGCCTCGCTTATAGACAACGGGTCGCGGTTTCCACTTGGGGGTTTAGCGTCTTGGGTAACGAATTCCGAACGTATTGGTATTGGGTTTCATCACAGTTAGTGTGGTTCGTATTAGTTTGGTATCAGAGCTTAGGTTTGTCAAAACATCAGTTCGGTTTTGAGGAAGGTAACATCAAAACCCTAACTCCAATCGTTCATATCCATTGTTAGCATTCAATTTCGTAGTATTAATTGTCTATTGATAGTGTAGTATTTACTAGTCGATTGTTACGAAAAAAAAAGGAAGACTCATGACAAAGAAAAAAAAAAAAGAGAAAGCAAAGAGAAACGTGATCAAGAGCAACAACAAAGACACAAAAAAAAATCGGATAAAAAAAAGAGAGGAAAATTTACGAACCCTAGAGTTGTTTTGGATTCTACGGAAAGGAATTGGTGTAGTTTGGGTTAGTTTCAAGAGAATTGAGAAGAGGAGTTAGCAAGTTGATATCATCATTGTTTGTGAGAATACACGAGTGACTGTGTGATATTATCATTTGAGCGAAACACGTAAGGGAGTGTATCGTGAGGTTTAATTATATATATATTTGTGTTAGTACTAATCTTTTCTGCAGGAACTATGTTGAGGCAACATTCTCCGAAGGTGAGAGGGGAAGGTTTGATGCTAGGTTAGTGATTGAGGCGTTGAGGGGTGAAATGAAGAGAATGTTTCAGGAGGGAATGGAACAAATTCATGAGATGGTGGAGTAAAGACTAGAGCAATCATACAAACGTCTTCCAAGGGCGTAAGTGGGGAGTCATTCTAGGGGAGTATAAAGGGGTGGAGATGTAATGTCGGATGATGACTTTGATGAGCCTTCTATTGGGAGTTATAGAGGTTATAGTGGTTGGAATAGTGGAACTAGGGATTGGGAAGATAGAGGAGATAGGAATAGAGATGATGATCAATTGAGTAGCATAAAGATGAAGATTCCTCCTTTCCAAGGGAAGAATGATCCCGAGGCGTTCTTAGAGTGGAAGAAAAAGGTGGAGATGGTGTTTGATTGTCATAACTATAGTGGGAGAAAGAAAGTGAAAATTGCTGCCATTGAATTTTTAGATTATGCCATAATGTGGTGGATCAACTAATGTTGAATAGAAGAAGGAATGGCAAGCCACCTATTGAGTCTTGGGAAGAGATGAAAAGGGTGATGAAGAAGCGGTTTGTGACTGCGTATTATTATCGTGAATTGCACAACAAATTGCAAACTCTTTAGGCAGGGAAGCCGAAGTTTGGATGAGTATTTCAAGGAGATGGAAGTCACTATGATTAGGGCGAATGCAGAAGAGGATAGAGAGGCTACCATGGCTAGATTTCTTGCGGGGTTGAATAGAGAAATCCAAAATGTTGTGAATTGCAGCATTATATAGAATTAGAGGATATGGTCCATATGGCTATAAAGGTTGAGAACCAACATAGGCGGAAAGCTAGTAGTAATGCACGGTTTCAACAGGGTAATGGTTCATCCACTTGGAAGACTAACCAATGGAAGAAGGAAAAAAGCCTTTACCTACCAAACCAAAAGAGAGCTGAGGCAAGCGGGTTCCACTCCTGGTAACCAAGGTAACCCTGATTCTTCTACTTCTAGAAATAGTGATATTAGATGTTTTAAATGCCAAGTAGAGGCCATATTGCTAGTCAATGTCTAAATAGGCGTGTGATGATTTTGCGTGATGATGGTGAGTATGAAACTGAGGGGGATAGTGAAGAAGATGATATGCCTCAATTAGAGGATGCTAGTGATGATGAGGAGCCTGCGATGGGAAGGCTAGTAGCAGTAGTGAAGCAAGCTTTGAATGTGCAGGTGAAGGAAGAAGAGGAGGTGCAAAGAGAGAATATATTTCATACTAGATGTTATCTAGGAGATCACATTTGTAGTTTGATCATTGATGGAGGGAGTTGCACCAATGTAGTGAGTAATTTTATTGTTGAGAGGCTGGGGCTTAAAACTGTTAGACACCCTAGTCCATATAAATTGCAATGGTTGAATGATAGTGGAGAGACTAAGGTGAGTAAGCAAGCATTGATTGGTTTTCGCATTGGTAGGTATGAGGATGAGGTGTTATGCGATGTAGTGCTAATGCAAGCATGTCATGTGTTGTTAGGGAGGCCATGGAAATTTGATAGGAAGGTTGTTAATGATGGCTTTTCTAACAAGTATAACGCTTGTTCACCAAGGGAAAAGCTTTAATCTTAAACCGTTAACACCAAAGCAAGTGTATGAGGACCAATTGTAGCTACAACAGTCTTTTGCAAAACATAAGGTGAGTGAAAAGTAGAGGGAGAGTGAGAGAGCAAAAGACAATGAGAAAGAAAAGGAATATAAAAGTCAAGATCAAAAGGAAAAAGAGAGGAAAGCTGGAAAGAGTGTGAGAGGCCAAGTTGAAGGGGGATTGATAGAGCCATTTTATACTTAATCTTTATAGCTTAAATGGTGTTAATTTACTATTGATTTTATAGAATTCCCAAGGAAATGGTACTTAATTCTATTATGGTGATAAATCAGGTTAAATGGAGTCAAAGATGCTAATTCAAGTAAATTAGAGAAGCCATCTACAACTTGGTTCAAAGACAAGGATTTACACCGCCGGAGGGAAGTACATGGGCGTGTAATTGAAGTACACGGCAGTGTATTTGGTTTTGAATCAACAGGAAGATACACGGTTGAAGTACACAGCCGTGTAGCTACCTAGGAATTAGCACGACTTGAGGCACGGCTAAGGTTCAAACCGTGCCACTTACTGGACAAGAAGGCGGAAATGTGGAGTTTGAACAGAGAGAGACACGGCTTAGGACACAGCCGTAGTGGAAGTCGTGGGCGAAACCGTGCTTGGAGCCGTGGTGGAAGCTAGGTGTGCCAAGGAGAAGAAAGTGTGGAAAATCAACAAGATGAAGGCACGGCTTGACATCTAGCCGTGGTGTAGACCGTGGTACACACTGGACAAGGATGAAGATTTGTTGAATATGCACAGAGGAAGGCACGGTTGGAAATCTAGCCGTGGGTGTAGCCGTGGTACACACTGGGCACGGATGAAGACTTGAAGATCATGCAGAGATGAAGGCACGACTTGACCCACGGCCGTGCTGTAGGGCGTGCCAAGCGGACGAATCTTCACTTCTCGAAATCTACTTGGAAAAGGAAAGATATTTTTGTATCTTGCTAGCAAAAGATCACATGCCATCCCTCTAACATTATAAATAGAACCAACCCTAGAGGGTTAGGGGGCAACTCTAAAAATCTGGAACTGGGAAACAAGAAGGAAGGAAGGAGGCAGAGCAGGCATCCGGGTTTCATCATGTTTTTATTTTTTATTTTCGTTTTTCTTATGAACATGAGTGGCTAAGTTACTTTTCTAGCCAAAGGGTCATAGATGTTTAATTCTCCACGAATTGTGAGGTCTAATTGACTTGTATTTATTCTGTTCTTTGTTTTTGGGTATTCATATATCTTCTGATCGTTATGCCATTATTATCTTTGTTGATTGGTATGAATAGAGCTCTTCTACTCAATTAGCAAGTTAATATATTGTCAACTAGCACGTCAAATCCGTAATTGTTTGATTGTTCTAATCTTAGTGACACGATAACATGTTTGGTTATAAGAATAGATGATCGAATTCTTGTTATGGAGGTGTATGATCATGTTTAAATAGGTTATCTTATAATCTACTGGCATGAATTGGTGGTCTCTCTAGATTTTAATGCTATTGATAGATTAAATCCTAAGCGCTTGTCTAGGGTTGTCTAATCAATAAGAGAAATAATTCAAAGCGCTTGTCTGAGGTTATCGAGGAAGTAAGGAGAGATAGGTTGTTAGAGCTTGTTAATAACCATAACCAGTTTATCTAGAACTAAGAATAGAAAACACTTGCATCGATGATCAATTCATAGAATTAAACTATCTTGATTCCTTTGGCTAGACTTTTATTAATATCCGATTTTCTTACCTTGTCTTACTTTATTTTGATTCACAAACAAAACCCCCCATTTTTCTTTTCCTCTTTATTCTCATTGAATAGAAATATCTTTACCAATCCCTGTGGATTCGACCCTACTCACCACTATATGCAAATCATATAATTGTCTAGGAGTAGGTTTTATTTTTGTTGGATTCGACACCCATCAAATTTTGGCGCTGTTGCCGGGGATTGGTGTCAAATTTATTTCTATTCTTGTATGACTCGTTCTTTTTAGACAGGTGCATTCAATTATAATCCGAAGATTGAGAAGACTCTTAAGAGGCTGCAACGAGAAGCTAGATCATCCACTAGACTGAACTTAGCATCGGATTTTTCTGATTCATCCCTTGATTCAGAAAAAGAAGACGATATGGCAAATCCCGAGAGAACACTGCGAGAATTAGCTGCACCGGATGTGAATCAAGAACCACTTTGTATTCACTACCCCGAACTAGCTATGGAATTCGAGTTGAAATCTGGGTTGATACATCTGCTACCCACCTTTCATGGTCTTGAGAATGACGATCCTCATAAGCATTTGAAAGAGTTTCATATAGTGTGTTCTAGCATGAGGCCGCATGGAATCACCGACGATCAAATCAAGCTACGTGCTTTTCCGTTTTCTTTAAGTACTAAAGCTAAATATTGGTTGTTTTATTTGCCTCCAGGTTCTATAACCACGTGGACGGACATGGTCAGACTCTTCTTGGACAAATTCTTCCCCGTATCCAGAGCCGCTGGTATAAGAAGAGAAATTTGTAGCATAAAACAGAGGGACATCGAGACTCTTCATGAATATTGGGAGAGGTTCAAGCAATTGTGTGCCAGCTGCCCACAACATGGAATATCTGAGCAACTTCTCATCCAATATTTCTACGAAGGCCTAATTCCGATGGAAAGAAAGATGATGGATGCTGCAAGTGGAGGCGCCATAGTAAACAAAACCCCTGGTCAAGCTAGGGAATTGATCTCCATCATGGCTGCCAATTCACAACAATTTGGGTATAGGCATGATGCATCTTCAAGGAAGGTAAATGAGGTAAGTGTGTCTAACCTTGAACATCAAATTTCTAATCTAACCTCCCTTGTGCAGCAGCTAGCTCTTGAAAAAACACAATAGGTGAAGGCTTGTGGGATTTGCGCTGCTCCTAATCACCCTACCGACATGTGCCCCACATTGCAAGAAGACGATCATGAACACGCCAACGCTGTAGGAGGATTTCCAGGACAACCGTAAAGGAAGTATGATCCCTATTCAAATACTTACAATCCCGGATGGAGGGATCATCCTAACTTCAGATATGGCAACAAACCACAAAACTTCCAACAATTCCAACCTAAGCCATTAAACCAAGTATCGTAAGCTCCTTCTACTTCAAATATGTCTCTTGAGGAAATTGTTAAATCACTTGCCGTTAATACAAAACAATTTCAGGATGAGACAAAGCAGAGCATCCACAACTTGGAAAATCAGGTAAGCCAACTTGCTTCTTCCATAAACAGGTTAGAAACTTAAGGTAAGTTACCTTCTCAAACCATTACAATTCCAAAGCAAAGTGCTAATGCAATTACCTTGAGAAGTGGAACGAAATTGCAGGGATCAAATGAGAAAGGACACCGAACTAATCTTGAGGAAGAGACTGAAAAAGAAACTGTAACCCCGAGCCAGCAGAACAATCAGATCAAAGGACCCCTCGTTGAACCACCAAAGGTCATGATAACAGCACCTCCTTTCCCTTCCAAACTAGCAAAATTCAAGAATGAAGCTGAAGAGAAAGAGATTCTTGACACTTTTCGCAAAGTTGAGGTAAACATTCCTTTGCTGGATGCAATTAAACAAGTACCTCGTTATGCTAAATTTCTCAAAGAACCGTGTACTAACAAAAGAAAGCTGAAAGGCAATGAAAAGATTAGTGTAGGTGAGAATGTCTCAGCTATTCTTCAGAAGAAGCTCCCTCCTAAATGTAAGGATCCAGGTTTGTTTACTATTCCT
The DNA here is from genome assembly GCA_037954665.1 of Laguncularia racemosa. Lineage (NCBI taxonomy): Eukaryota > Viridiplantae > Streptophyta > Magnoliopsida > Myrtales > Combretaceae > Laguncularia > Laguncularia racemosa. The sequence goes on along the minus strand of JBBMOL010001625.1, from coordinate 29,004 downwards.
TGCAAAATAGGTAATCTTGGAATCACTAAAGCTATGTGTGATTTAGGAGCTTCAATCAATGTTATGCCTTTGTTTGTTTATCAATGTTTAAATGTTGGTCCCTTGAAGGAAACAGGTGTTATTGTTCAACTTGCTGATAGGTCCGATGTTTATCCTGAGGGAGTTCTAGAAGATGTTTTGGTACAAGTTAATGGTTTGGTTTTTCCTGCTTATTTTTATGTGCTTGATATGGAAGATAATGATTCTCATAATTCATCAATGATTTTATTAGGGAGACCATTTCTTAAGACATCCAGAACAAAAATTGATGTACATGATGGTAACCTCACTATGGAATTCGAAGGTGAATTGATTAAATTTAACATTTATGATGCCATGAAATATCCTAGTGATATCTCTCCTGTTTTTGTTGTGGATGTTATTGACCCATTAACACAAGCTACATTTGATTTGATAGACGATGCTGAGTTGAAAGTTGTACTTAATAGGAGTCTTGATACTCATGCATTGAAAACTCTTAAGGAGACGCTTGTAATATCCTTTGATTTGCAGGACAAGATTTGGGAGTTGGAATCATTAAAACCTATCAGGTATGATGTGTCCTACATTCATTTACCCCCTTCTAACACAAGACTTCTTCCCTCTATTGTGCAGGCACCACAGCTAGAATTAAAACCCTTACCCGAACATCTAAAGTATATTTTCTTAGGAGAAAAGGAGACTCTTGCTGTGATAGTCTCCAACAAATTAAGTACTTTCGAAGAAGAAAAGTTGATTCGGGTATTGAGAGAGTACAAAGAAGCCATTGGATGGTCCATAGCTGATATCAAAGGATTAAGCCCCTCCACCTGCATGCACAAGATTTTGATGGAAGATAATTGCAAACCTTCAAGGGAAGTTCAGCGTCGTTTGAATCTGCCTATGATGGAAGTAGTTAAGAAAGAAATCTTGAAACTCCTTGATACAAGTATGATCTATCCAATTTCCGACAGCAAATGGGCAAGTCCAATTCAAGTTGTTCCAAAGAAAACAGGCTTAACTGTGGTTGAAAACTCTGATGGTGAGTTAATTCCTACTCGGGTTCAGAATGGATGGAGGGTTTGTGTTGATTACAGAAAGTTAAATGCGTCCACTAGAAAAGATCACTTCCCTCTTCCTTTTCTTGATCAGATGCTTGAACGTTTGGTTGACCATTCTCACTATTGTTGTCTTGATGGTTATTCAGGTTTTCATCAAATTCCAGTGGCGCCGGAAGATCAAGAGAAGACTACTTTCACCTGCCCATTCTGTACATTTGCATATCGAAGGATGCCTTTTGGGCTCTGCAATGCCCCAGCCACATTTCAAAGGTGTATGGTTAGTATATTTTCATATTATGTGGAGAACATCATAGAAGTTTTCATGGATGACTTCACTGTCTATGGTGACTCTTTTGACTCATGTTTGACTAACCTTACAAAAGTGCTTCAAAGATGTATAGATAAGAATCTCGTGTTGAATTATGAAAATTGTCACTTTATGGTTGAACAAAGTCTCATTTTAGGTCATATTGTATCTTCTAAGGGGCTTGAAGTTGATAAAGCTAAGGTAGAATTGATTAAATCTTTACCTTACCCTGTAAGTGTACGGGAAATTCGCTCTTTTCTTGGGAGTGCAGGATTCTATCGACGCTTCATCAAGGATTTTTCCAAGATTACTCAACCCCTATGTCGATTACTACAAAAAGAAGTGACATTTGAGTTTGATGAGGCCTGCAAACACGCTTTTGACACATTGAGGAATGAGTTAACCTCCGCTCCAATCATCCAACCACCCGACTGGACCCTTCCCTTTGAAATCATGTGTGATGCGAGCAATTATGCAGTTGGAGCCGTTCTTGGCCAAAAAGTTGGGAGAGCTTCTCATGTCATTTACTATGCTTCCAGAACATTGGATAATGCTCAATGCAACTACTCCACGACGGAAAAAGAACTCTTGGCTGTTGTTTTTGCATTAGAAAAATTCAGATCATATTTACTTGGCACTAAAGTAATTGTTTACTCTGATCATGCAGCTCTCAAATACCTGCTCGCGAAAAAAGAGGCTAAACCAAGAATCATTCGATGGATACTCTTATTACAAGAGTTTGATATGGAAATACGCAATAGGAAAGGCTCTAAAAACTTAGTTGCCGACCACCTCAGTAGAATACCTATCAGTGCAGGGTCAACACCAATACAAGATGATTTTCCAGATGAGTATCTCTTTTCTATTCAAAAGACAATTATGTGGTATGCTGATATTGTCAACTATTTTGTTACTAAGACACTACCAAGTGATTTGTCTAGGGCTCAAAAAGATAAAATTAAAAGTGATGCTAAGTACTATGTATGGGATGACCCGTATTTGTGGAAACATTGTGCTGATCAGATCATTAGAAGGTGCATTTCTCAAGACGATATTCCTTCTGTCTTGCAATTTTGTCACTCATATGCATGTGGTGGACATTTTGGCCCTAAGAGGACAGCTTAAAAGGTATTAGGGTGCGGTTTGTTTTGGCCTACATTGTTTCGTGATTCTTTTATGTTTTGTAAGTCTTGTGAACGATGTCAAACAACTGGCAACTTAGGACGTAGAGACAAAATGCCACTGACCCCTATTCTTGCTTGTGAAATATTTGATATATGGGGTATTGACTTTATGGGTCCTTTTCCTCCTTCTTTCGGTAATATGTACATCCTTCTTGCTGTGGATTATGTTTCAAAATGGGTGGAAGCCAAAGTGACCAGAACTAATGATGCTAAAGTTGTTGTGGATTTTGTTAGATCTCATATTTTTGCTAGGTTCGGGACACCAAAGGCTCTTATCAGTGATCGTGGCACACACTTTTGCAATAGAATAGTGGAAACTCTACTAAAAAAATACAAGGTGACTCATCGCACTTCCACCGCATATCACCCTCAAACCAATGGATTGGCAGAAGTTTCAAATCGAGAAATCAAGTCTATTCTGGAAAAAACTGTCAATCCAAGCAGGAAGGATTGGAGCACAAGACTTGAAGATGCATTATGGGCCTACCGAACAGCTTACAAGACCCTTATAGGTATGTCTCCTTATCGTTTGATATTCGGCAAACCATGTCATCTCCCTGTGGAGTGGGAACATAGGGCATACTGGGTTGTAAAACAATGTAACATGCGAATGGATGAAGCTGGTGAGCACAGAAAACTTCAATTATAAGAACTGGAGGAAATTCGAAGAGAAGCTTATGGGAGTACTAAAATCTACAAGGAAAAAACAAAAGGTTTTCATGATCAAATGATTTCCCGAAAGAATTTTTCTGTAGGTCAAAAAGTATTACTTTATCATTCTCGATTGAAGTTGTTTCCTGGAAAACTACAATCACGGTGGATTGGTCCTTTTGTTATCACTAACATATTTTCACATGGTGCAGTTGAGATCGCAAGCCTTGAAACTGGTAAGAACTTCAAAGTCAACGGTTATCGCTTGAAACCTTTTTATGAAGGATTTCCAGTATGTAATATTGAAGAAACCAGTTTAACTCACCCCGAGTATTGTGATTGAGTACAGGAATGTCTAGCCAAAGACGTTAAAGAAAGGCGCTTCATGGGAGGCAACCCATGTAAAAAAAAATAAAAAAAATTCTTTTAGTTTTGTCTTGTTTTAGTTTAGTTTTGTTTTGATTTTAGTATAGCTTTGAACTCTCCGGATCAGCTGCAGCAAGGATACATATCAGTAAATGACACTTTCCAGAGCTTCAAGGGAACACTCCAATATCAGGGAAGTACCAGTATTTCCTTTTCTCTTATTCTCTAATGTTCCTTGAGTTGTTAATTCCTCTTCAATTGTGTTGAATTAGAAACAGTGAGGACACTGTTTAAGCTAAGTGTGTGGGGGAGAGGATAATAAAATATAGAGAATAGAGAATTAATCTATACTTTGAATGTTTGCCCTTAAGCAATTTTAAGCCAATTTTTTTCAAAATTATCATGAAATCTGGAGATTGTACTAAATGTTGTAATAAGCATCTACAAAAATGTGAAATTGACTTGTTCAAATGCTGTACTCACCCACTGCTGTGATTAGAATACTTGGTAAAAATTAAGTAGTGAAATCTTTAAGAAACAAATTTACCTTGTATTTAGCTTTAGAATTGGAAGTCTAAGAGTAAGTCGAGTCCTTAAGTGAAAAATAAACAAGTTTACTTCTAGGATATATTAGTTACCATATACTCTTTCAAGTTGTTTGTAAAGCAATCATAACACTTAAAAAAAAAAAAAACCAAGCATAGCTATTACTCCAATGATTCAACTAATAGAGTTAAGAGTATTCAAACTTGAATGTTAGAGTGAGGAAGAGTCCATAGGGGTATTTCAAAACCCGGTCACTTGAGTGACGAGCTCGGGATGTGCCGACTGAATGAAGTCACTATAACGATAAGGGCGAAAAGGCAAAAAGTTCATGGAAAGAAGCGGGCAAAAACTCGTCAAAATAGATGCTTGAATAAATCAAAAGAACATGAATGTAAACATTCATTGAATGAAATACGACTTATAATAGAAAAGGGAGAAAATCTAAGGAAAGAGTTGATATTATATGCTTTTACTTTATGTTGCAAGGATTATATGTATGCTAATGTCCAATGAAGTTTAATTAGGTGTTTTTCCTTAGTGGATTAAGTATTTACTTTTGGAATAAAAATTCTTTTGCTAAACATGAGGATTAAAGTTTGTTTTGTTTAGATTAGCTATTGAATTTTGTCCATGGTAATTTGATCATAAGAAACCAGTTTGGTTGAAGTAGTAGACATTAAAATTACAAGTCATGAATTACAAATGAATAGATGCTTGGGAAGATGAAAAGAAAGTTTGTATAATCTATGACAGATTTCTCAAGTGATTTGATGCAATTGCTTGAGGATAAGCAAGAGTCTAAGTGTGGGGGAATTTGATAGAGCCATTTTAATACTTAATCTTTATAGCTTAAATGGTGTTAATTTACTATTGATTTTATAGAATTCCCAAGGAAATGGTACTTAATTCTATTATGGTGATAAATCAGGTTAAATGGAGTCAAAGATGCTAATTCAAGTAAATTAGAGAAGCCATCTACAACTTGGTTCAAAGACAAGGATTTACACCGCCGAAGGGAAGTACATGGGCGTGTAATTGAAGTACACGGCCGTGTATTTGGTTTTGAATCAACAGGAAGATACACGGTTGAAGTACATGGCCGTGTAGCTACCTAGGAATTAGCACGGCTTGAGGTACGGCTAAGGTTCAAACCGTGCTACTCACTGGACAAGAAGGCGGAAATGTGGACTTTGAACAGAGAGAGACACGGCTTAGGACACGGCCGTGGTGGAAGCCGTGGGCGAAACCGTGCTTGGAGCCGTGGTGGAAGCTAGGTGTGCCAAGGAGAGAAAGTGTGGAACATCAACAAGATGAAGGCACGGCTTGACATCTAGCCGTGGTGTAGACCGTGGTACACACTGGACAAGGATGAAGATTTGTTGAATATGCATAGAGGAAGGTACGGTTGGAAATCTAGCCGTGGGTGGAGCCGTGGTACACACTGGGTACGGATGAAGACTTGAAGATCATGCGGAGATGAAGGCATGGCTTGACCCACAACCGTGCTGTAGGGCGTGCCAAGCGGACGAATCTTCACTTCTTGAAATCTACTTGGAAAAGGAAAGATATTTTCGTATCTTGCTAGCAAAAGATCACATGCCATCCCTCTAACATTATAAATAGAACCAACCCTAGAGGGTTAGGGGGCAACTCTAAAAATTTGGAACTGGGAAACAAGAAGGAAGGAAGGAGGTAGAGCAGGCATCCGGGTTTCATCATTTTTTTATTTTTTATTTTCATTTTTCTTATGAACATGAGTGGCTAAGTTACTTTTCTAGCCAAAGGGTCATAGATGTTTAATTCTCCACGAATTGTGAGGTCTAATTGACTTGTATTTATTCTGTTCTTTGTTTTTGGGTATTCATATATCTTCTGATCGTTATGCCATTATTATCTTTGTTGATTGGTATGAATAGAGCTCTTCTACTCAATTAGCAAGTTAATATATTGTCAACTAGCACGTCAAATCCGTAATTGTTTGATTGTTCTAATCTTAGTGACACGATAACATGTTTGGTTATAAGAATAGATGATCGAATTCTTGTTATGGAGGTGTATGATCATGTTTAAATAGGTTATCTTATAATCTACTGGCATGAATTGGTGGTCTCTCTAGATTTTAATGCTATTGATAGATTAAATCCTAAGCGCTTGTCTAGGGTTGTCTAATCAATAAGAGAAATAATTCAAAGCGCTTGTCTGAGGTTATCGAGGAAGTAAGGAGAGATAGGTTGTTAGAGCTTGTTAATAACCATAACCAGTTTATCTAGAACTAAGAATAGAAAACACTTGCATCGATGATCAATTCATAGAATTAAACTATCTTGATTCCTTTGGCTAGGCTTTTATTAATATCCGATTTTCTTACCTTATCTTACTTTATTTTGATTCACAAACAAAACCCCCCATTTTCTTTTCCTCTTTATTCTCATTGAATAGAAATATCTTTACCAATCCCTGTGGATTCGACCCTACTCACTACTATATGAAAATCATATAATTGTCTAGGAGTAGGTTTTATTTTTGGTTGATTCGACACCCATCAGGGATCAACTTTGGTGGTGAGTGAAAAGGAGAGGGCAGCCTTACAAAAGGAGAGTTGTGTGGTAAGAGCGAGTGTAGTAAGGAGAGCGTTAGTGATGAAGCAACCTATGTTGTTGCTAGTTTTTAAAGAAAAATGTTTGAGTACTAACGAACTATCTAACTCTTTGCCTAGTGTGGTTGTGTCTCTTGTGCAGGACTTTGAAGAAGTCTTCCTTGAGGAGATTCCAAAGGGATTACCACCTATTCGTGGTATTGAGCACCAGATTGACCTTGTAGCCGGAGCATCGATTCCAAACAAGCCAGCTTATAGGAGCAATCTGGAGGAGACAAAGGAACTCCAAAGGCAGGTCGATGAATTAATGGAGAAGGGGTACATGAGAGAGAGCATGAGTCCATATGCAGTGCCTGTGATTTTGGTGCCTAAGAAGGATGGGACATGGAGAATGTGTGTTGACTGCCGCGCCATCAACAACATTACGGTAAAGTATCGTCATCCCATTCCTCGCTTAGATGACATGTTAGATGAGTTACATGGGTCTAGTGTCTTTTCTAAAATTGATTTGAAAAGTGGATATCACCAAATTAGAATGAAAGAAGGTGATGAATGGAAAACTACATTTAAGACAAAATATGGATTGTATGAGTGGTTAGTAATGCCTTTTGGTTTAACTAATGCACCTAGTACTTTTATGAGACTTATGAACCATGTTTTGGGGACTTTTATTGGAAAATTTGTGGTTGTCTATTTTGATGATATCCTCATTTACAGCAAGAGTTTGGAAGATCATATGTCTCACTTGAGGGATGTTTTAGAAATGCTTCGAAAGGAACAATTATATGCTAACCTCATGAAGTGCACTTTTTGCACAGACAAACTTGTGTTTCTTGGTTTTGTTGTTAGTGCGCAGGGAATACAGGTTGATGAAGAAAAGGTTCGTGTGATCTAAGAATGGCCTAGTCCAACCAATGTAAGTAATGTGTGGAGTTTCCATGGACTAGCGAGCTTTTACAGGAGATTTGTGAAGGATTTCAGCACCATTGCAGCACCACTTACTGAGGTCATTAAGAAGAATGTGGGGTTCAAATGGGGAGAGCAACAAGAGAAGGCCTTTCAGACGCTTAAAAATAAGTTGACTCAGGCGCCGTTACTTGCTTTACCTAACTTTGCTAAAATGTTTGAAATTGAGTGTGATGCTTCAGGGTTAGGTATTGGAGCAGTGCTTATGCAGGAAAGAAGACCGATTGCATTCTTTAGCGAGAAGCTTAGTGGGGAAACCTTGAACTACCCTACTTACGACAAGGAGTTATATGCATTGGTTCGAGCCCTGGAGACTTAGCAACACTACCTTTGGCTAAAAGAGTTCATGATCCACACTGATCATGAATCCTTGAAGTACTTGAAGGGGCAACACAAGCTGAACAAAAGGCATGCTCGTTTGGTGGAGTTCATCGAAACATTTCCATATGTCATCCACTACAAGTAAGGTAAAGAGAATGTCGTTGCTGATGCACTTTCTAGAAGGTATACTCTTATCTCTACTCTTAGTTCTAGACTCCTTGGTTTTGAGCACATTAAGGAGTTATATGCTGCTGATCGAGATTTTTGTGAGGAGTATGTGCAATGTGAGAAGAGTGGGGCATGGAAAATTTTATAAACATGAAGGATTCTTGTTTAGGGAGAGTAAACTATGTTTTCGACTTTGTTCTTTAAGAGAATTACTCGTGAGGGAGTCTCATGGAGGAGGTTTAATGGGACACTTTGGAGTAGCTAAAACCTTAGGGGTATTGCAGGAACACTTCTATTGGCCTCACATGAAACGAGATGTTGAGAGGATCTGTGAGTGATGTGTCACGTGCAAGCAAGCGAAATCTAGAGTCCAACCTCAAGGGCTTTACACCCTACTTCCCATTCCTCATGAGCCTTGGGTAGATATTTCTATGGATTTTGTGTTAGGATTACCCAGGTCTAGACATGGTTAGGATTCTATTTTTGTAGTTGTGGATAGATTTTCTAAAGATGGCACATTTCATTCCTTATCACAAAATGGATGATGCTTGTAATATTGCTAATTTATTCTTTATGGAAGTTGTGAGATTGCATGGTATGCCTAGAACAATTGTATCAGATAGGGATGCTAAGTTCTTAAGCTACTTTTGGAAGACCTTGTAGGCTAAGTTAGAAACTAAGTTATTGTTCTCTACTACTTGTCATCCACAGACTGACGGTTAAACTGAGGTAGTGAATCGAACTTTATCTACTTTGTTGAGGGCTGTAATTAAAAAGAATATTAAAAGCTGGGAGGATTGTTTGCCGCCTGTTGAATTTGCCTATAACCGTACAGTGCATTCTGCTACGAAATTTACTCCTTTTGAAATTGTGTATGGTTTTAATCCACTAACTCCTTTGGATTTATCACCTTTGCCTATTTCTGAGTATGTTAATCTAGATGGCAAGAAGAAAGCCAAATTTGTTAAACAGATCCATGAAAAGACAAGGCTGAACATTGAGCGACGAACAGAGTAGTATGTGAAACAAGCCAACAAGGGTCGTTGACAAGCTATTTTTGAACCTGGAGATTGGGTTTGGGTTCACATGCGCAAAGAGCGGTTTCCCGTGCAGCGTCGATCTAAATTACTTCCTAGAGGTGATGGACCATTTCAAATTCTTGAGCACATCAACGATAATGCATACAAGATAGATTTGCCTAGTGAGTATCAAGTAAGTGCCACATTTAATGTTACTGACCTAAGTCCTTTTGATGTAGGTGATAATTTGAGGACAAATCCTTTTCAAGAGGAGGGGAATGATGAGATCCATGATGAGAGCTAAGCCGGAAGAAGAATTGTGGATCCTCTTGAAGTGCCACCTGGACCGATCACAAGAAGTCGAGCGAAACGACTCAAGGAAGCACTTAACGGGTTGATAAAGGATGTCTATGAAGCCGGAAATGATTGGAGCAATCATGAAGTTGGAAAGGATTGGAACAACCATGGGAAGACCCTTGCTCTTGTACAAGTCACATCGGATACGGGATGAAGAGGGCGTGTACTTTTAAGGCACGACCGTGTAGGAATCTCAAGATTTCACAGAATCATACACGGCCAGACACATGGCTAAAAGGTACGGCCGTCTAAGGAGACAAGAATTTCCACAGAATCATACACGGCCAAAGTACACGGCCGTGTATCCCCTACCGCCCAACATGTTTTGTTTGTTATTTTTACGCACTTATTGAAGTGACGTCGTTTTGGACTTGTATTTTCACGAATTGTAGCCCTAGTATAAAGCTCCTAGGGTTTAGAATAGGTCAATAACATACATCTTAGAACATTACAAACATTTTTTAGAGGCTCCTCTCTTGGTTCTTCAAGAACTAACTAGAACTTATCGGATTAATTTCCGTGGCGTTCATCCCGACTTATCAATCGGTCTTTCATCCCGATTGTGGCATCTTCATATTATACCAAGGTTCTTGTCTCGCTTATAGACAACGGGTCGCAGTTTCCACTTGGGGTGTTTGGGCGTCTTAGGTAACGAATTCCGAACGTATTGGTATTGGGTTTCGTTACAGGTTGGCGTGGTTCGTATTAGAACCAAGTGAAGATATGATGAATTCCAAATGTCCAATGATATAATTAGAATACCACACTGATAATACCTTCTAACAACACCCTAATCTTATATAATCCACGCAAATAATCCACAATTTGACAAAAGAAAACCGTAACAAAAATAATCCCTTTCAAATAGTGAAGAACACGTTTCCTAGGGAAATCTTCAATGATGAACCAAATATAATTGATAAATACTTCAAATAAGCACAAGAATTCATGTACAATAAGATGTATTTCTGATCAAGAAATATCTCAATTCAACCCTAGATATGACACACTAGAGAAGAAAAGAAATCACAACAAAATGAAATTGATATAACTCACAATTTCAGGATGTTGCACTCGCCACAATTTCAACTCTTGGGATTGAAATTGATAAGATTTTGGAACCAAGGTATGAACCCTAATTCTCACATGAAAGGAAGTGTATAATCTACAAAAGGATAAGCCTCCTCAAACCCTCTCTTAAGCAAGTATTTATACTTGCTACTCCTAGGGTTAAAAAGTGCTCAAAATTACAAGTTTGCCACTTTTAAGGTGGCTAACCCTAAATGAAAATTACAAGGAAATAAAAGTGTTCGAAAACCAAAATACAACCAAAATAGTTCAATAAACATTTACAAGATACAAAATAACATAAATCTTCATGATCCAATGCCTCAGAATAGAGAACAATCACAGCGGGTCTTTGATTGTTATCCAGAAAAATGTTCTGTGTCCAACTGAAGTTGTAGGACATTTTGGCATCCCATGGAGAAATATAATTGTACCTGTAAGATTATTCTCAAATTTTATTAGAAATAAAGACATAAGGTAAAATATGAGCAATTTGGTTAATCATCCAAATTGGATTTTGAAGAGGTTAATAGTGCTAGAAATTTTCCCATCATTTTGAGAACCTGCCATTTCATTTAGCATTTGTAATTTCTTTTCTTGGAACCGGCCACCTAAGTGGCTTATTTTTAATTTTCATGTGGTTTTTTCCGTAATAGGATCAAGTATAAATACTTGCTAACTAAGGTTTATATGGGACTTTTGGACATTTTGAGAAAAACCAAACACTTTGTTGTGAGGGAGTCCTTGCATGAAAATCACATCTCTTATCAATTTCATGTGTGGAATTGTGGTGAGATTGGCTTAAGAATTTTGTGAGTAATATCAATTTTTTAAGTTGATTCCAATTATTACTAGTGTGTCATATTAATGGGTGTCGAATCCAACAAAATTAAAACCTACTCCTAAACAATTATATAATTTGTGTATAACAATGAGTAAGGTCGTATCCACAGGGATTGGTTAAATATATTTCTATTAAAAGAAAATAGAGAGAAAAAGAAGAATGGGGGTTTGTTTGTAAATTCAAATAAAACTGAAATCGGATAATAAAATTTTATAATGATGAAAGCCTAACCAAAGGTGTCATTATAGTTTAATTCATAGAAATGATCATTGATGCAAATATTTTCTGTTCTTTATCTCAGATAAACTAGTTATGGTTATTAACAAGATCTAATAACCTATCTCTCCTTAATTTCTTGATAATCAAAACAAGCTCTTCGATTACTTCTCTTATTGATTAAACAACCCTAAACAAGCTCTTAGGATTTAATCTATTAATAGCATTAAAAACTAGAGAGACCACCAATTCATGCCAGTAGATTATAAGATAACCTGTTTAAACAAGGTTATATATCTCCATAACATGAATTTGACTATTTTATTTTATAACCAAACATGTTATTGTGTCACAAAGATTAGAACTATCAAACAATTACGGATCTGACGTTCTAATTGACAATATATTAACTTGATAATTGAATAGAAGAGCTCTAATTCATACCAATCAAACAAGATAATAATAACAAAACATTCAAAAGATATATAAATACCCAAACATAAAGAATAGAATAAAGACAAATCAATTAGATCTCACAATTCTTAAAGAACTAAACTATTGATGATCCTTTAGCTAGAAGATTGTTTAGCCACACATGTTCATAACTAAAGCAAAATCAAAAACTGAAAAAGATGAAAAGTGTCTGTTTTTCAAGTGTCTCCTGCTTTTCCTATTCGGTTTCTTTCCTCCTCAACTCTCTCCTTTTGGAAAATGAAGATATATATATATGAAAACCGAAAGATCTCCTGAAACAGCCAAACTTATCCATATACACAGTCTCAAACCATGGTTATACACGGTCGTGTATTTAAACCGTGTAAGCTTCTGTTGGTTTTTTTTCAAGCCAGACATATGACCGTGCTCTAGAAGTACACGCCCGTGTACTTCCCTTGTTTCTTCCAAAAAGCTATTTTCTTCGTATATTCTTCTCTTGTACGCCGGCGGTGTAAATCCTTGACTTTGATCCAAATTGTAGATGACTTCTCTAAATCAATTGAATTAGCACTCTTGACTCCATTAAACCTGATTTATCACCATAATAAATTAAGTACCATTTCCTTATGATTTCTATAAAATCAATAATAAATTAATACAATTCATACTATAAAGATTGAGTATAAAATGGCTCTATCAAATTCCCCCACACTTAAACTCTTACTTGTCCTCAAGCAATTGAATCAAATCAATTGAGAAATCCATCATAGATTATACGAATTTTTTTTCATCATTTCAAGCCTATATTCTTTTATAATTCATGACTTGTAATTTTAATGTCTACTGCTCCAACCAAACTGATTTCCTGTGATTAAATTACCATAGTCAAAATTTAATAGCTAATCTAAATAAAACAAACTTTAATCCTCATGTTTAGCAAAAGAACTTTTATTCCAAAAGTAAATACTTAATCCAATAAGGAAAAACACCCAATTAAACTTCATTGGATATTAACAAGTATATAATCTTTGCAACACAAAGTAAAACCATATGGTATCTACTCTTTCCCTAGACTTTCTCCCTTTTTATTATAAGTCTTATTTCATTCAATGATCTTTACATTCATATTCTTTTGATTTAATCAAGCATCTATATTGACGGATTTTTGCTCGCTTCTTTTTCATGAACTTTCACCTTTTTCGCCCTTATCGTTATAGTGAGTTCATCGAGTCTGCAACATCCTGAGCTCGTCACTCAAGTGACTAGGTTTTAAGATACCCCTACGAACTCTTCCTCACTCTAACATTCAAGTTTGAATACTCTTAACTCAATTACTTGAATCATTGGAGTAATGGCTATGCTTGATTCTTTTCCCTTTTTTTTTTTTTTTTTTTCCGAATGCTATCATAATATTAAGACTTTTTTTATAAAGGATCACTAAGGAGAAAGTTTCTTCTACTTCTTCCACTAAGTGTTATCATTGTTTCAAAAACAACTTCAAAGAGTATATAGTAACTAATTTAACCTTGAAGTAAACTTGTTTATTTTTCACTTAAGAACTCGACCTACTCTTAGACTTCCAATTCTAAAGCTAAATACAAGGTAAATTTGTTTCTTCAAAAATTCACTACTTAATTTTAACTAAGTATTCTAATCACAACAGTAGGTGAGTAAAGCACTTGAACAAGTCAATTTCACATTTTGTAGATACCTATTACAACATTTAGTACAATATCCAGATTTGATGAAAATTCTGAAAAATTTGGCTTAAAATTTTGCCATATAATGCCTAAGGACAAATATTCAAAGTATGAGTATAATATGATTTTAGATGTTAGCTAATCATACTCAATTCTCTATTCTCTATATTTTATTATCCTCTCCCCTACACTTAGTTTGAATAGTGTCCGCACTGTTCCTAATTCAGCACAATTAAAGAGGAATTAAAAACATAAGGAACATTAGAGAATAAGAGAAAAGGAATACTGGTACTTCCCTGATATAAAGTGTAAAGTGATTGGAGTTCTCCCCCTAAGCACGAGGGAGTGTCATCTGATGATATGTACCCTTTCTGCAGCTAATCAAAAGAAAAAATCAAATCAAAACTAAAATAAAATAAATTGAAATATATATATATATATATATATATATATATTTAGTATGGGTTGCCTCCCATGAAGCGCCTTTCTTTAACGTCTTTGGCTAGATGTTCCTGGTAATTAATTGCAGTACTCGGGGTAAGTTAAACTGGTTTCTTCAATATTACACACTTGAAATCCTTCATAAAAAGGTTTCAAGCGATGACCATTGACTTTGAAAGTCTTACCAGTTTCAAGACTTGCGATCTTCACTGCACCATGTGAAAATATGTTAGTGATAACAAAAGGACTAACCCACTGTGAGCGTAGTTTTCCAGAAAACAACTTCAATCGAGAGTGATAAAGTAATACTTTTTGACCTACAGAAAAATTCTTTTGAGAAATCATTTGATCATGAAAATCCTTTGTTTTTTCCTTGTAGATTTTAGTACTCTTATAAGCTTCTCTTCGAATTTCTTCAAGTTCTTGTAATTGAAGTTTTCTGTGCTCACCAGCCTCATCCATTTGCATGTTACATTGTTTTACAGCCTAGTATGCCCTATGTTCTAACTCCACAGGGAGGTGACATGGTTTACCAAATATCAAACAATAAGGAAACATACCTATAGGGGTCTTGTAAGCTGTCCGGCAGGCCCACAATGCATCTTCAAGTCTTATGCTCTAATCCTTCCTGCTTGGATTGACAGTTTTTTCCAGAATAGACTTTATTTCTCGATTTGATACCTCTGCCAATCCATTGGTTTGAGGGTGGTATGCGGTGGAAGTGCGGTGCGTGACATTGTACTTTTTAAGCAGAGTTTCTACTACTCTATTACAAAAGTGTGTGCCACGATCATTGATAAGAGCCTTTGGTGTCCCAAACCTAGCAAAAATATGAGATTTGACAAAATCCACAACAACTTTGGCATCATTAGTTCGGGTCACTTTGGCTTCCACCCACTTTGAGACATAATCCACAGCAAGAAGGATGTAAACATTACCGAAAGAAAGAGGAAAATGACCCATAAAATCAATACCCATATATCAAATATTTCACAAGCAAGAATAGGGGTAAGTGGCATTTGGTCTCTATGTCCTAAGTTGCCAACTTTCTGACATCGTTCACAAGACTTACAAAACATATAAGAATCACGAAACAAGGTAGGCCAAAACAACCCACACCCTAACACTTTTTGAGCTGTCCTCTTAGGGCCAAAGTGTCCACCACACGCATATGAGTGACAAAATTGCATGACAGAAGGAATATCGTCTTGAGAAATACACCTTCTAATGATTTGATCAACACAATGTTTCCACAAATACGGATCATCCCATATATAGTACTTAGCATCACTTTTAATTTTATCTTTTTGAGCCCTAGACAAATCACTTGGTAGTGTCTTAGTAACCAAATAGTTGACAATATCAGCATACCAAGGAATTGTCTTTTGAATAGAAAAGAGATGCTCATTTGGAAAATCATATTGTAGTGGTATTGACTCTTCACTGATGAGTATTCTACTGAGGTGGTCGGCAACTAAGTTTTCAGAGACTTTCCTATCACGTATTTCCAGATCAAACTCTTGTAATAAGAGTATCCATTGAATAAGTCTTGGTTTCGCCTCCTTCTTCGCGAGCAGGTACTTGAGAGCTGCATGATCAGAGTAAACAATTACCTTAGTACCAAGTAAATATGATCTGAATTTTTCTAAAGAAAAAAAAATAGCTAAGAGTTCTTTTTCCATTGTGGAATAGTTGCATTGAGCACTATCCAATGTTCTAGAAGCGTAGTAAATGACATGAGAAGCTTTTCCAACTCTTTGGCCAAGAATAGCTCCAATTGCATAATTGCTCGCATCACACATAATTTCAAAAGGAAGGTTCCAGTTAGGTGGTTGAATGATTGGAGCAGAAGTTAACTTATCCTTCAATGTGTCAAAAGCATGTTTGCAGGCCTCATTGAACTCAAATGCCACTTCTTTTTGCAGCAATCTACATAAGGGCTAAGGAATCTTGGAAAAATCCTTGATGAAGCGTCGATAGAGTCCTGCACTCCCAAGAAAAGAGCGAATTTGCCGTACACTTACAGGGTAAGGTAAGGATTTAATCAATTCTATTTTAGTTTTATCGACTTCAAGTCCCCTAGAAGATACACTATGACCTAGAATTAGGCCCTGTTCAACCATAAAGTGACATTTTTCATAGTTCAATACAAGATTCTTATCTATACATCTCTGAAGCACTTTTGTAAAGTTAGTCAAACATGAATCAAAAGAGTTATCATAGACAATGAAGTCATCCATGAAAACTTCTATGATATTCTCCACATAATCTGAAAATATACTAACCATACACCTTTGGAATGTGGCTGAGGCATTGTAGAGCCCAAAAGGCATCCTTCGATACACAAAAGTACCGAATGGACATGTGAAAGTAGTCTTCTCTTGATCTTCCGGTGCCACTGGAATTTGATGAAAACTTGAATAACCATCAAGACAACAATAGTGAGAATGGCCAGCCAAACGTTCAGGCATCTAATTAAGAAAAGGAAGAGGGAAGTGATCTTTTCTAGTTGACGCATTTAACTTCCAATAATCAACACAAACCCTCCATCCATTTTGAACAAGCGTAGGAATAAACTCACCATTAGAGTTTTCAATCATAGTTAAGCCCGTTTTCTTTGGAACAAATTGAATTGGACTTACCCATTTGCTACCGGAAATTGGATAGATCATACCTGCATTGAGAAGTTTCAAGATCTCTTTCTTAACTACTTCCATCATAGGTGGGTTCAAACGGCGCCGAACTTCTCTTGAAGGTTTTCAATTATCTTCCATTAATATCTTGTGCATGCATGTGGAAGGGCTTAGTCCTTTGATATCAGCTATGGACCATCCAATGGCCTCTTTATACTCTCTCAACACCCGAATCAACTTTTTTTCTTCTAAAGTACTTAGTTTGTTAGAGACTATCACAACAAGAGTCTCATTTTTTCTTAAGAAGATGTACTTTAGATGTTTGGGTAGGGGTTTTAATTCCAGCTTTGGTGCCTGCACAATAAAAGGAAGAAGTCTTGTGTTAGAAGGAGGTAAATTAATGTAGGACACACCATACCTGATAGGTTTTAATGATTCTAGCTCACAAATCATGTCCTGCAAATCCGAGGATATTACAAACTTCTTCTTAAGAGTTTTTAATGTATTAATATTAAGACTCTTATTAAGTGCAATTTTCAACTCATCACCGTCTATTAAGTCAAATGTAGCCTATGTTAATGGGTCAATAACATCCATAACAAAAACAAGAGAGATATCACTAGGATATTTCATGGCACCATAAATGTTAAATCTAATCACTTCACCATCAAATTCCATAGTGAGGGTACCGTCATGTACATCAATTTTCGTCATGGATGTCTTAAGAAATGGTCTCCCTAATAATATTAGTGATGAATTATGAGAATTATCATTTTCCATGTCAAGTGATATGAACCACGCCAACCGATGACGAAACCCAATACCAATATGTTCGGAAATTCGTTGCCTAAGACGACCAAATACCTAAAGTGGAAAACCACGACCCGTTGTCTATAAGCGAGACAAGAACCTTGGTATAAAGTGAAGATGCCACAATTGGGATGAAAGACCGATTGATAAGTTGGGATGAACGCCACTGAAATCAATCCGATAAGTTCGATTTAGTTCTTGAAGAACCAAGAGAGGTGCCTCACAAAAGTGTTTAATGTTCAAAGATGTCAAATCTTAGTTGTTCTAAACCCTAGGAGCTTTTATACTGGGGTTACAATTCGTGTAAAACAAGTCCAAAACGACGTAGTTTAGATAAGTGGCGTAAAAACGCGAAAACAGAACAAGCTGGTCGGCATGGGATACACGGCCGTGTACACGCCCGTGTACTTTGGCCGTGTACCTTTCTGTGCAACTTCTGGCAACATACACGCCCGTGTACTTTGGCCGTGTATCTTTCTATGCAACTTCTGGCAACATACACGCTCGTGTAGTCTGGCCGTGTATCTTTCTGTGGATTTGCTTGACTCCTACACAGCCGTGCCTTGAAAGTACACGCCCTCTTCAACCCGTGTCCAATATAACTTGTACAAAGGCAAGGGTCTTCCCATTGTTGTTCCAATCCGTTCTAACTTCATGATTGCTCCAATCCTTTCTGGCTTCATGGACAACCTTTATTAACCCGTTTAGTGCTTCTTTGAATCATTTTGCTCGATTTCTTGTGATCGGTCCAGGTGGCACTTCAAGAGGATCCAGATTTCTTCTTCCGGCTTAGCTCTCATCATGGATCTCATCATTCCCCTCCTCTTGAAAAGGATTTGTCCTCAAATCATTGCCTGCATCAAATGGACTTAGATCAGTATCATTAAACATGACACTTACTGGATACTCACCTGGTAGATTTTTCTTGTATGCATTATCATTGATGCGCTCAAGACTTTGAATTGGTCCATCGCCTCTAGGAAGTATTTTAGATCTACACTGTACGAGAATCTGCTCTTTGTGCATGTGAACCTAAACCCAATCTCCGGGTTCAAAAATAGCTTGTTGACAACCCTTGTTGGCTTATTTCACATATTGCTCCGTTTTTTGCTCAATGTTTAGCCTTCTCACGAAATCTTCTTTAGAATCAGCTTCAAAACTCACAAACTTGTTAGGTCGCAATGGCAATAAATAAATAGGAAGCAATGGGTTAAAACCATACACAATCTCAAATGGTGAACAATGAGTAGTACTATATAAAGCCCTTTTGTATGCAAACTCCACAAATGGTAGACAATCCTTCCAAGCCCTAATGTTCTTCTCTATGATTGCCCCTAACAATTGAATTAAAGTCCTATTAACCACATCAATTTGCCCATCAGTTTGTAGGTGACAGATAGTTGAAAACATTAGTTTAGTTCCCCACTTTTCCCACAATGCTCTCCAACAATGACTCGAAATCTTTACATCCCGATCACTAACAATGCTACTAGGTATACCATGCAGACGCACTACCTCTCTAAAGAACAAATCAACAATGTGTATAGCATCATCAGTTTTATGACAAGGACTGAAATGAACCATTTTAGAAATCCTATCCATAACCACAAAAATAGAATCTTGACCATGCCTAGGCTTAGATAATCCTAACACAAAATTTATGGACATGTCTATCCAAGGCTCATGAGGAATGACACTATACTCATATAACCAATCTAAGAAGTCATCTAAGCAAGGAATAGGGTGACGATACTTTATCGTAATGTTGTTGATGGCGCGGCAGTCAACACACATTCTCCATGATCCATCCTTCTTAGGCCCCAAAATCACAGGCACTGCACATGGACTCATGCCTTCTCTCACGTATCCCTTCTCCATTAATTTATCAAACTGCCTTTGGAGTTCCCTCGGAAAGACATTTTCAAAGTCTTGCACAAGAGACACAACCACACTAGGCAAAGAGTTAAATAAGTCGTTAGTAGTCAAACATGTTTCCTTAAAAACCAGAAACAACATAGGTTGCCTCATCACTAATGCTCTCCTTACTACACTCGCACTTGCCACACAACTCTCATTTTGCAAGGCTGCCCTCTCCTTTTCACTCACCACCAAAGTTGATTCCCCTTCAACTTGGCCTCTCACACTCTTTCCGGCCTTCCTCTCTTTTTCCTTTTGATCTTGACTTTTATATTCCTTTTCTTTCTCATTGTCTTTTGCTCTCTCACTCTCCCTCTGCTTTTCACTCACCTTGTGTTTTGCAAACGACTGTTTTAGCTGCAACTGATCCTCATACACTTGTTTAGGTGTTAAAGGTTTAAGGTTAAAACTTTTCCCTTGGTGAACAAGCGTATACTTGTTAGAAAAGCCATCATGAACAGCCTTCCTATCAAATTGCCATGGCCTCCCTAATGACACATGACATGCTTGCATTGGCACTACATCGCATAACACCTCATCCTCATACCTACCAATGCGAAAACGAATCAAGGCTTGCTTACTCACCTTAGTCTCACCACTATCATTTAACCACTGCAATTTATATGGACTAGGGTGTCTAACAGTTTTGAGCCCCGGCCTCTCAACAATAAAATTGCTCACTACATTGGTGCAACTTCCTCCATCAATGATCAAACTACAAATGTGATCTCCTATATAACATCTAGTATGAAATATATTCTCTCTTTGCACCTCCTCTTCTTCCTTCACCTGTACATTCAAAGCTCGCTTTACTACTGCCACTAGCCTTCCCATTGTAGGCTCCTCATCATCACTAGCATCCTCTAATGGAGGCATATCATCTTCTTCACTATCCCCCTCAGTCTCATACTCTCCATCATCACACAAAATCATAACACGCCTATTTAAAACATCTAATGTCACTAGCAATATGACCTTTACCTTGACATTTAAAACATCTAATGTCACGATTTCTAAAAGTAGAAGAATTAGGGTTACCTTGGTTACCAGGAGTAGAACCCGCTTGTCTCAGCTCCCCTTTTGGTTTGGTGGGTAAAGGCTTTTCTTCTTTCTTCCATTGATTAGTCTTCCAAGTGGGTGAATCATTACCCTGTTTAAACCCGTGCATTACTACTACCTCTCCTCTTGTGCTGGTTCTCAACCTTTATAGCCATGTGGACCATATCCTCCAATTCTACATAATGCTGCAATTCAATTGATAGGAATAAAATCCGACAAGACCTATCATTAGGGCAAGAACTAAAGGATTTCGAATCTTAGCGATGAGGACCCATTTTGAGCAAATCGACCCTGGAATTATTCGTTTACTAACCTCTTTTATCTTATTCATGTATTTTATATTCCAACAGGAATACTTATCATGCTTTACAGGGCAATGGATAAACTCACTCAGACTTAGATTGTGGGTTATCCATGGACCGACCTGAACCGGCGATGAGTTGAACCGACAGATCCTATAGAAGATCGGCATCATGAAGACCATTTATTTTATATATTTCTTCTTTTATGAACTATTTTAGTTGTATTTTGGTTTTAGGACACTTTTATTTCCTTGTAAGTTTCATTTAGGGTTAGCCACCTTAAAAGTGGCAAACTTGTAATTTTGAGGACTTTTTAACCCTAGGAGTAGCAAGTATAAATACTTGCTTAAGAGAGGGTTTGAGGAGGCTAATTTTGCAGATTATACACTTAACATTTCATGAGAGGGCTTAGGGTTTCCTAATTCCAAAATTCTCTTATCAATTTCAATCCCAAGAAGTTGGAATTGTGGCGAGTGCAACAATTGGAATTTGTGAGTCATATCAATTCCTACTTGTTGTGTTTTCTTTTTCTTCTCTAGTGTGTAATATCTAGGGTTGGATTAGAACATTCTTGGTCAGATTTACTTGTTGTATCCACGAATTCTTGTGATTATTTGAAGGAATTATCAAGTTGATTCAATTCATCTTTAAGGATTTCCTTGTTAACGTGATTTTCACAATTGGAAAAGGGATTGTTTTGTGACGGTTTTCTTTTATCAAATTGAGGCTTCATTTCGTGGATTATATGAAATTAGAGTGTTGTTAGAAGCCATTTCCATTGTGGTATTCAGATTATATCATTAGTTGTTTGAATTTCATCATTTCATCATTAGGTTTCATTTGAAAAGTGCCATTTTTTTGGATCCGATTTTGCCTTGACTTGAGATAGTTATTCTTAAGTCTTTTGGATGTGCTTTTAAGTGTGTTTAGGCACATCATCAACAACATTTTGGATTTCTCTATTCAACCCAGCAAGAAATCTAGCCATTGTAGCCTCTCTATCCTCCTCTACATTCGCCCTAATCATAGTGACTTCCATCTCCTTGAAATACTTATCTACACTTCGGCTTCCCTGCTTAAGAGTTTGCAATTTGTTGTGCAATTCATGATAATAATACGCAGGCACAAATCGCTTCTTCATCACTCTTTTCATCTCTTCCCAAGACTCAATAGGTGGCTCGCCACTCCTTCTTCTATTCAACATTAGTTGATCCCACCACACTATAGCATAATCTAAAAATTCAATGGCAGCAAGTTTCACCTTCTTTCTCCTGCTATAGTTATGACAATCAAACACCATCTCTACCTTCTTCTCCCACTCCAAATATGCTCAGGATCATTCTTCCCTTAGAAAGGAGGAATCTTCATCTTTATGTTGCTCAATTGATCATCCTCTCTATTCCTATCTCCTCTATCTTCCCAATCCCTAGTTCCTCTATTCCGACCACTATAACCTCTATAACTCCCAACAGAAGGCTCATCAAAGTCATCATCCGTCATTTCATCTCCACCCCTCGGTACTCTCCTAGAACGACTCTTCCTCTTACGCCCTTGGAATACGTTTGTGGATTGCTCTAGTCTTTGCTCTACCGTCTCATGAATTTGTTCCATTCCCTCTTAGAACATCCTCTTAATTTCTCCCTCAATGCCTCAATTACTAACCTAGCATCAAACCTTCCCCTCTCACCTTCAGGAGAATGTTACCTCGACATGGTTCCTCCCAGAAAAGATTAGTACTAACACAAATTATATATATAATTAATCCTCACGATACACTCTCTTACGTGTTTCGCTCAAATGATGATATCACACAGTCACTCATGTATTCTCACAAAAAATGATGATATCAACTCGCCAATTTCCTCTTCTCAATTCTCTTGGAACTAACCCGAAACTACACCAATTTCCTTCCGTAGAATTCGAAAACAACTCTAAGGTTCGTAAATTTTCCTCTATTTTTCTATCCGATTTTTTTTTATCTCTGTTTTTGGCTTTTGATCACATTTCTCTCTTCTTTTCTTTTCCCTTCTTTTTTTTTGTCGTGATTTTTACTCTTTTTTTTTTTTAACGATCTCCTAGGCGATATTACACCATCAAAAGACAATCAATACTACGAAATTGAATACAATAATTGATATGAACGATTGGAGTTAGGGTTTTTGATATTACCTTCCTCAACCGAACTTGATGTTTTGAAAAACCTAAGCTCTGATACCAAACTGAAACGAACCACGCCAACCCGTGACGAAACCAAACCAATCTTCAAAATTTGTTGCCTAAGACGCCCAAACCCCTAAAGGGAAAACCCGCGACCCGTTGTCTATAAGCGAACAAAAACCTTGGTAAAAGTAAGACCCCAAATCGGGATAAAAGCCAATTGATAATTTGGGGAATGAACCCCAGGGAAAATCAATCTGATAAGTTCGTTTTGTTCTTGAAGAACCAAGAGAGACCCTCCAAAAGTGTTTAATGTTAAAAGATTCAACTTGTTGTTCAAAACCCATGATTTTTTATATGGGGTTTACATTTGTGTAAAAAAAGTCCAAAAGGGGACGTATTTTTAAAGTTAAGTGGCGTAAAAATGCGAAAACGAAAAAGCGGGCCCGGCAGGGGATACAGGGTCGGTACACGCCCGTGTATTTGGCCGTATCCCTTTCTGTGAAAATTTCTGGCAACATCACGCCCGTGTACTGTGGCGTGTATCTTTTTGTGCAATTTGGCAACATACACGCCGTGTATTTTGGGCCGTGTTCTTTATGTGGTTTGCTTGACTCCTCAGGGCCCTGCCTTAAAAGACATGCCCTCTTAACCCCGGTTTCCATATAACTTGTACAAAGGAAAGGGTTTCCCATGGTTTTTTCCAATCCGTTCCAATTCATGTTTGCTCCAAACCCTTTTCCCGGTTCTGGACAACCTTTATCAACTGTTAAGTGTTCTTAAAATCGTTTTGCTCGTTTCTTGTGATTTTCCGGGCGACATTTTCAAGGGGACCACATTCGCTTCCGGCTTGGTCTCATTCATGGATCTATCACAGACATAAAAATCGCGGGGGAAAAAACCACCCATTAATTTTACTAAACATTTTCTAGAACCCCCTCAAAAGCATTGACATGTTAGCAAGTTAAACAAAAACACCTTTTTCCCTTAAATGGCCCAACATTCAACATTGAAAATGACAAAGGCATGACATTAATCGAAGCCCCTAGATCACACATGGTTTTAAAAAATTCCCAAAGATTACCTTTTTTGTAAGGAATAGTAAAAAAGGGCCCTTACTTTTAGGGGAAGCTTCTTTTGAAAAATAGTTTAAAATTCTCCCCTCACTAATTTTTTCATTCCCTTTCATTTCTTTTTTTGTGACAACTCTCTAAAAAATTTTAGCATAGCGGGTACTTGTTTTATTGCATAAGAAAAGGAAATTTCCTAACCCTTTGCAAAAAAATTTCAAGAATCCTTTTTTCAACTTCATTTTTGGTTTCGCTAATCTAGAGGGAAAGGGGGGCTGTCCCCATGCCCTTTTGGTGGTTAACGAGGGACCTCTGTTGGTTACCCTCGGGCCCCGGGAGTCGAATCTCTTTTTTTCCCTTTTGCTAAAAATTAGTTTGGTGCCTTTCTTATTTGACCCTTGAAATTTCTGTTCCACTTCTCAAGATAATTGCTTTAGCGCTTTGTTTTGGTTTTGATATTTTTGAAAAGGTAACTTCCCTTTGGGTTTTTTCTAACCTGTTTATGAAGAAGCAATTTGGGTTTAAACCTCCCAAGTTTTGAATGCTTTCTTTGTTCATCCTGAAAAATTGTTTTGTATTAAAGCAAGCGATTTAAAAATTTCCTCAAGAGACATCCCCTGTTGGAAGGAGCTTGTGGTATTGGTTTTTTTTTGATCCCCTAGGCTGTTTTGTTGGAAGTTTTTTGGTCTTTTTGCCATATTAAATTAGGAGACCCTCCATCCAAGTTATAAGTTTCGAATGGGGGATCTATTGTCAGCTATGATTGTCATCTAAAATGTGGGGCAATGTTAGGGTGTTAGGGACACAAATTCCATACGCCTCACCCCTGTGTATTTTGAGGGCTATTTCGAAAAGGGGGTTAGGGTTTGAAATTTTATTTCAAGGTTTGAACACTTTCCTCATTTCCTTCCTTGAAGAAAAATCTGTCTAAAAAAAAATTGTTGTAAATTTGAGCCATATGGAGATCAATTCCCCCGTTAACAAGGGTTTTATTCACTATGGCCCCTCCATGCACATCCCTCTTTTCCTCTCCCTCGGAAGCGCCTTCATAAGTGTTGAATGGAAATTGTTCAATTCCCTGTTTGGACAGTTGCCAAAGTTTTTGAACCCCTCCCAATATCATGAAGAGTCTGTATCCTTTGTTTGATACCACATATCCTCTTTTTATGCAGGGCTCTAGATGCAGGGAAAATTTTTCCAGGAGAGCTTCACCTATTCCAAGTTTAAAAAAACCTGGAGGCAAAAAAAACAACCAATCTTTAGCTTAGTACTTAAAGAAAAAAGGAAAGGCACGCAACTTATTTTATGTCGGATTTCCCTTCGGCCTCATATAAACACACTTATGAAACTCTTTTTAAAAGTTGTGAGGATTTCATTCTAAAGACCATGAAAAGTGGTGCAAATTATCAAAACCCCGATTCAATTCAAATTCAACAGCCAAATTCAGGATATTGAATACAAAATGGTTTTTGATTCACACCGGGGTTAGCCCTTCTTTAAAGTTCTCTCGGATTTGCCATACTTCTTTTTTCAGATTCAATGGATGAACAGACAAATTTCTCCGGGGGGAAGAATAAAGGTTTTTTTTGACGTAGCTTTGCTTTCTTTCAATTCTTATAGTTTTCAATCCTTTGATTATAAGTGATTTACCCCGTATAGAAAAAAGAGCAGCAAGAACAGAAAAAAATTTGACACCAATCCCGGGGGTCGAATCCAAAAAAATTAAAACCTACTCCTAAACAATTATATAATTTTTTATAGCAATGAGTAGGGTCGATCCACAGGGATTGGTTAAATTTATTTTTATTAAAGAAAAAAAGAGAAAAAAAAGAATTGGGGTTTTTTTTGTAAAATTAAATAAAAAAAAAATAAAATTAATATAAAATTTTATAAAGATGAAAGCCTAACCAAAGGTACATTATTGTTTAATCATGAAATGATCATTTATGAATATTTCAATTCCTTATCTCAGATAAATGGTTAGGTTATTAACAAATTTTTAAAAACCTATCTTCCTACTTTCTTGATAATCAAAAAAAGCTCTTTATTATTCTCTTATTGATTAAAAACCCCAAACAAGCTCTTAGGGTTTAATCTATCAATAGCTTAAAAACTGAGAGACCACAATTTTTGCCATAGATTATAAGATAAACCCGTTTAAAAAAAGGTTATATACTCCCTAAATAATTTGATATTTATTCTATAACCAAACAGTTATTTTGTCACAGAGTTAGAACTATCAAACAATTTCGGATTGACGTTTATTGACAAATATTAACTTGATAATTTTAATAGAAGAGTCTAATTTTATACAATCAAAAGTAATAATAACAAAAAATTAGAAGATATAAAATACCCAAAAATAAAAGAAAAGAAAAAAAGTCAATTGATCCACAATTCTTAAAGAACTAAACTATTGATGATCCTTTGGCTAGAAGATTGTTTAGCCACACATTTTTGATAACAAAAAACAAAATCAAAAACGGAAAAAGATGAAAAGTGTCTATTTTTCAGGTGTCTCCTGCTTTTCCTATTTGGTTTCTTTCCTCCTCAACTCTCTCCTTCTGGAAAACGAAGAGATATATATATGAAAACCGAAAGATCTCCTGAAACGGCCAAACTTATCCATATACACGGTCTCAAACCACAGTTATACACGGCCGTGTATTTAAACCGTATAAGCTTCTGTTGGTTTTTTTTCAAGCTGACATAGGGACCGTGCTCTAGAAATATACGCTCGTGTACTTCCCCCGTTTCTTTCCAAAAAACTATTTTTTTCGTGTATTCTTCTCTTGTAACGCCGACGGTGTAAATTCCTTAACTTTGATCCAATTGTAGACGACTTCTCTAAGTCAATTGAATTAGCACCTTGACTCCATTAAACCTGATTTATCACCATAATAACTTAAGTACCATTTCCTTATGATTTTTTATAAATCAATAATAAATTAATACAATTCATACTATAAAAATTGAGTATAAAATGGCTCTATCACATATCTAGTGAGTGATTGGATTTGTTCTTATTATGTTAATATTTTTACGCAATTTAGGGGTTTTTCTTACTAGCTAAGGATTGTGCCTTTGATTGGAATTTGATACTTGGTTTCTCCTATCATTGTTATAAATATAATTCCTTTAAATCATGTCATCATTTTTGGGGACTGGAACCATTGATTTGTATAATTTTGGGTTCACATGGGAAAATAGAATTTATGCCATTAGAGCAATTAGATTTGGTGTTCTTTCAATTAGATTGTAGGCACATCAATTGTAAAACAATAAAATCTAATATTCATCAATCTATCCCCCTAATAGTCAAATCTCATCTTTTTCTTCCTCAATTATCTTCATACCTACAGAGAAAACATTTTACACAAAATACATTAGAATATAGGCAATATGAAAATTTTTCATTAGTAAATTATTACAATATTATATGATTAAAGCATTCATCTCTTCTTTTTAATTTGGTAACCAATTGTATGTATACATCATTGTCTCTACTATAGTTAGATGGAGTCAACTTTTCAAGTTAATTATTTATCCATTAGTACTAAAATGCAGATTCAAAGGCAATATAAATACATGAGTAGCTAAAATATTCCTAACTATTTCTTGTGATGTATAATATATGATTCCTTTTAACTTCCACTATTTAAGAATACCAATATCCTCACTCTAAGGTAATACAAACTCTTCTAGATAGTGGTCCAACTCTGACTTCATTTAGCCATCAATAGTGATGGCACTTAAGTATTCTACCAACTTATTTATTTATTTATTTATCACATTCATCATTTGCCGATGGAATTGGATAAGAGCCACCACCCATACTTCTATTAGAATCTAATTTAACTCTACATTTATATTCCTAAAACAACTCATTATATGTAATCATGTTTTAAAAATAAATACATGTATAAATATAATAAGTGGTAATGTCATAAATAAACAAGTAGGACAAGGGGTAAAGGTGTCTTTCCTAGTTGGACTATAAAAGCAAAACTAACTTAAGGTTTTGTCCTTTTGCTCATTTGTCAATTGCTATCCAAAAAAACTAAAGGGTAGAGAGAGAACCCTACTGGAAACCTAAGGCAACCTAAAGGCGAATCAAGTAGCTAATCAAATAGGTAAGGATCGTAGTTAGCAAACAAGGGTCTATTCTAAACAATTGAAATCAAAATCATGAATTGACTTGGTTGTTCATAGGAATTGAATTGCAAAATGTGTTAAATAAGCGAGGAATCAACTAAATTCAAACACCAAGTGTGAATTTGAGCCTAGTAAGTACACTAAAACCTAACTTTATGTTAGATATGGGTAATATAATGATTAGTTAGATTAAAAAAACATAGCAATAAGGATTTAGGAGGAATTAGTATAGAAAAATTCAGTTTGTAGGACTATACCAAAAGATACATGACCTCCCAACATGGCCGTGTTTGTAGGACCTTACTAAAAGATACATGGCCTCTCAACATGGTTGTGTGGTAATGTCATCCTATCAATTCTTGTTGCCAATGTAGCAACAATTGTGGTAAGGTCCTGAAGTTGCTCATCTAGAGTTCTTCCACTTGTATTTCAATGACCTAGTCTGCCACCCACTTGGTTATTGGCCTCATTGCCAATGTACCCATTCACCTATCATATGACATGTTTGTGGATGCATTTATCTAAGTACAAATGTAATCTCAAAAAAAAATTGTAGCACACTCCCTTCACTTCACCATGTCACAATAACAAGTTTGGATAACCCCCACACACTTATACACCCACGGCAAAAAGTCAC